>JAWQRM010000045.1:0-35904 GCA_033557675.1 Coptodactyla brooksi | reverse complement strand
ATACTAACCTATATATATATATATATATAGGTTAGTATATGCGTGCGGCGTATTATATATGTTAAATTAATGAAATTAATAAATGCAGTTCTAAAAAATAAAAAAAAATTGACGCCGTACGTGGTCTCGACCTGACTTGTGCCAGGCGACAAAATATAGAGCGCACGCCTTAATCTACTCAGCCACAGTGTTTCATACTTAATGAACGCTATCAAAGATACTTATCAGAAAGGCAAATATCTCAGAAACGAAGGCCCTTCACCTAAACTCTTTTACACATTTTTTACCCTAGATCTCCTCTAACGAATGATCTATAGCTCATTCAAATTTGTATTTCGCAGGTGGCGGTATCTCCTTGTAAGTCACAGTTACGAATAATTATTGGAATTGTTGCTTTATTATTGGAATTGTTTACTTAATTTCTCGTGAGTTAGCAGTCCAATATCAAGTATTCGACTAGTAACTAGTACGAATACTAGGATTCGATTAGTAACTATTCAAATATTATGATTCGAATGCGATAATAATTCTCAGGGAGCATTTTTGGCAGAACAAAAGCCAGTTTCCGGGTCGGTAGCTACCGGTATTAAAACTTTTAGAGAACTATCGTATTCTAGAGCCTTACTTTACGTACTCCCCCCCCCCCCCCCTCCACCTAAAAAGGTCAAAAGAAGGCCGCCTGAAGTGTGTACGCCAAACAGATTCGTGTGAATTAAGGATTTTCAAAGTTCCCAAAGCTAAATCTGGGCCAGAATTGAAGTTCCCGAACAATTTCCTAAAGTAATGGACTAAAAAATAAAATGTCCGGCTTTTATAAATTAATTTGGGCTACGTTAAAAGCTTTCCCGCGAGGAGGAAAGTTTGCGATGTAACCTTCATTAGCGTACCAAACAAATACATTATTACTGCTGAACCGCGAGGTTAGTTTTCAAGTTGCAAATGAATTAGTAACTATTCGAATAACTGCTATTTGGGTAGTCTCGATTAGAACAGTTCTGCATGTCGACAACAATGACACTTCACTGGTACCATAACCTATTTGGTCATGGTACCAAATGGTTATGGTAGTAGCTTCTTTTTGTGGTGGATCTAGGGCAAGGTTAGGCCTCGATAAACACACACAGTAATTAATGTCGAGAATGCAGTAAATAATAGACGCTAACCGTGACCCAGCGAAAGATGCTGAGCTAGCAGCTCAGTCACCTCAATAATTAGTATATAAGCGGCGCTAGGTTAATAATAGGTTATCTATAAATTCATAGTTGATTCAGAATGTATTCAGAATTCAGTAGGATAATGTAGTCATAGTACAACCCCTGCATCGAAGAACAATAAAAGTACCTCGTCCCAAAGGACCAAAAAAGCAAAAAAAGTAGTTTATTTCAGTAGTAAAGATTACGTTTACTTTCACATGACCTTGACCGTGAGTTTCAAGGTCAATGCTACTTTAAAGGTATCTTAATGTTGTTTTAAGCTTGGTTTGATATCGTACTATTATTTTTAGGCCTGCATTAAGCAACTTCGTTCTGCTTGTTGTTTCTGAGGTTCAATTTCCTTCCGCATACCTGTATGACTCCCATAAGGATTGATTGAATATCCTCCTATTTTTAAAGTTCACTAAATACCAAATTTGTAATAGAAATGGTTTTATTCGTGCTCAATATAGTGTGGTGGATCAAGTGTAAGGTTAGGCCTAATCATTAGTAGGTTGAGAATGCAGTAAAAAATAAACGCTAACCGTGACCCAGCGAAAGGTGCTGAGCTAGCAGCTCAGTCACCTCAATAATTAGTATATAAGCGCCGTAGATTAATAGATTATTCAGTATTCGGATTCAGAATGTATTCAGTTCATAGTTAATGCAATTATGCATAGTACACAGATGTAACTTAGTCATAGTACAACCCCTCATCTTCGAAAACAAAAGTACTTCGTCCCAAAGTACCACACCACACAAAAAGTAGTTTATTTCAATTTACAACCCTCGTACATCAAAGCATACTATCTTCCATACTTCGGAACGAGATATTATGGAGAATAATAAGCAATTTAAAGACGTGTTATCTCTATAAGAGGGGGGTTGTTTGCGGGAAAACCGTCGTTATCTTTCGGAGAAAGTCATAAGAAAGGAGGCGATAAGTATTCGGTCTTTTGCGGTTAGAAATGCCAGGGGGGGGGGCGAGGGGGGGAGATTTCTCGAGCAACCACCATATTTTAAATAGAAGTGCAAATTAAATTAAACGCTAGGTACCGTAACGCAAATTAAATGTTAGTCCTTGACAATTTAACAAGTGGCAATAAGTACTACAAGTTTTGTTACGATAGCACTTAGCCAGATGTGACGAAATTTCGAAAAATGTGAGCAACCCCCAACTTGCTGCATTGCGGTCGTGTATGTTGGAAACTTTTCCCTTTTACATAATTTCCAGTATTTTCACGTAGGGCGGATTTTTTCCTTAACTTTGCTCAAAACTTCGAAAAGCCACATTCGTCGCCGCAATATCCAAAGAACGTGGAAACTTTGCGAAACTCCAACCTGACTGCGCGGCTCCCTCTGCAGTTATGCAATCAAATTCCACATCCCATTGCTCTCGAATGTTTTAATTAAGTACAATATTTATCCTGCTTAATTGTCTTAGCGCACGCCCACGCTATGGGAATAACGAGTCTAATGATAATAATAGCGAGATAGCCGTGGCACTACAATTTCCATGAATGCAATTATGGAAATCTCGTCACCCAATCTGCGATCCCGGGAAATCGATCTTCTTTACTTGACTCTATTTCGCAGTTTAAAACGTAAATACTACAACGTCAAACGATAATATTAAAAGAAGAATACAAATATCTCCTTCGCTTGGTACCGTAACGCAAACTAAATGTTAGTTCTTGAGAAACCAACTAGTAATAATAACACAGGAAATATATTACAATAATACTGAACTTCGAATTTTATTCCTTTGACGTTTTAATAAGTTCTCCCTCCACGCTGTATGGGGTGGAATTATGTAAGGGTGGGGGTAAGGGAGGTAAAAGCTTAATTGCTTTCTAATGATCTAATGATCGTTTTTGTGTTTTTTTTAGGTTTTTTTAAGGGTGCATGTTTGGCACTGCACTTCATCCGCACATTCCTTTTGATGGGGAGAAACACATATTGCTTTCCGTTGCAATAGATGTGCCGCAGAGATTTGGATGGGTCGTGCCGCGACTAGCACAATTCACATACCTGTGATTGTAATTTCCATCTCGGACTCGAGACGAGGGCTTTCCTTCGGGAGTAATCTCCGGAGGTGGCGTTGGCGTATCCGCAACATTGCAGACGTAAACAGAGATTGTTTTACTCTCAAGGTTTCGCACCAGAACCAGTTAATGTTTTAATTTAAGTGGCTCTTCTAACGTATATGAAAACTCAACACGTAATTTTTCGTTATCAAAATTGATCATCATTAAAAAACTCCCCTTCTCCACTGTAGCGAAGTGAGATATTCTTCAAGAAGGATTTTTCTATCAAATTTTCGGATTTCTTCATATTTGTTGACCACACATATAGCCCCATTTTATTTTTAATCACTACAGTCGGGTAACTACTTCACCATTGACTTTTATTGCATCCAATATAGATATCTAATGTAATGTCAGACTCGGTTTATAACGTTTCAAAGATTTGCCAACCTAACATAATTAAATTTCGGTTACCATGAATAAACTACCTTCAGATAAAAATAACTTCGGTGTGGTATAGTGTATGTATTTATTTCCTTACGGAGATTTGAATGATTTTGATTTTATATAAATGTATGAACATCAAATTTTAACTGAGGCGAAGTTTAATTCGGATTCCTAGTTTTAACATATACCAACCTAACATACTAAAATACTGATACATGGTGTATAGTACTGCATGTAAATATAAAGTAGGTAATTTATTATTTTTGTCATTTTTTGGTGAATTGTATTAAAATGGTATTATTTTAATTTTTGTGTATGTATATTTTTTGTCAATACATGTACTTATTCCTTATGTTCACCTCGGATTTCGCATTTTGATAATTAAGGAAAACTCAACAGGTAATTTTCCGTTATTGAAATTCTTGTCTTTCAATAGATTTTGTTATCGTCATTAAAGAACTCCCCTTCTCCACTGTAACGAAGCGAGATTTTTTTAAAGATGTATTTTTCTATCAAATTACTTCCGAAGTTGGTGTCTACTTGTGCACAGCATAATCTTGTAAGATTTTCCGATTTCTTCGTGTATATTTACCACACATATAGCCTCAGTTTATTTTTAATTACTAGTCAGGTAACTACGACACCATTGACTTTTATTGCATCGAATGTAGACATCCAATGTAAAGTTAGACTCAGTTTATCTCGTTTCAAAGATTTGCCAACCTAACATAATTAAATTTCGGCTACCATGAAATAAACTACCTTCAGATAAAAATAACTCCCGCGTGGTATAGTGTAGGTGTTTATTTCCTTACGGAGATTTGACCTTTCGACTTGTCCCACCTTATATTTCGAATAATATTTACAATAATCCGATAAGTGTTGAAGGTAATATTAAGGAAAGACAGATGGGCGTGCATTCGATGGTGACGTGCTAAATAAATGATTGAAGAAGAAGAAAAAAGGCCGAAGCTTTCCTAACTGCGACTTTTTAATTGCTGCACTTAAGTTGGAAAAACGGGAACAGTTGTAAGGGATGGTGGTGAATAACTCCCGTGTGGTATAGTGTATGTATTTATTTCCTTACGAAGATTTGACCTTTCGATTTGTCCCACCTTATATTTCGAATTCTCGAGGTTTTGAGTATTAAATTTCACCTCGGATTTTTGATAATTAAAGAAAATTCAACAGGTAATTTTCCGTTATTAAAATTAAAGAACTCCCCTTCTCCACTGTAGCGAAGCAAAAATTTTTTTCAAGAAGAATTTTTCTGCAAAATTACTTCCGGAGTTGGTATCAATTTGTAAACAGCATAATCTTGTAAGATTTTCGGATTTCTTCATGTTTGTTTACCACACATAAAACCTCATTTTATTTTTAATCACTAGTCAGGTAACTACGTCACCATTGACTTTTATTGCATCTAATGTAATGCTAGACTCGATTTATAACGTTTCAAAGATTTGCCAACCTAACATAATTAAAGTTCAGTCACCATGAAATAAACTACCTTCAGATAAAAATAACTCCCGCGTGGTATAGTGTATGTGTTTATTTCCTTACAGAGATTTTACCTTTCGATTTGTGCCACCTTATATTTCGAACTTTCGAGGTGTGAGTATTAAAAACAGAAATTACTTTTTCAAGAACCCAATAATCGTTGAATGTAACATTAAGAGAAGACAGGTGGCGTTGGTGTATCCGCAACGTTGTAAATGCAAGCAGAGATTGTTTTGCTCTTAAGGTTTCGTACCAGTTAATGTTTTTATTTAATTGGTTCTTCTAAGGTATTTATACCTAATTGATTTTTGCATTATCTTTTTTGTACTTTTTTTCTAAACTTGATAACATGTTTGCCACACATTTAACCTCACTTTATATTATTTTATATTCACTATTCAGGTAACTGTTACACCTTTAGCTTGCAAATGCGAGGGGAGTTGATTGATATAGTTTCTAAATAGTTACATAAGTTGGAGCTTTCAGCTTATATAAATGTATGAACGTCAAATTTTAACTGAGGCGAAGTTTAACTCGGATTCCTAGTTTTAACATATACCAACCTAATATACTAAAATTTCTGATACCTGGTGTATAGTACTGCATGTAAATATAAAGTAAGTAATTTATTATTTTTGTAATTTTTGGTGAATTGTATTAAAATGGTGTTATTTTAATTTTTATGTGTATGTATATTTTTTGTCAATACATGTACTTATTCCCTATGTTCACCTAGGATTTCGCATTCTGATAATTAGGGAAAACTCAACAGGTAATTTTCCGTTATTAAAATTCGTGGCGCCCAATAGATTTTGTTATCGTCATTAAAGAACTCCCCTTCTTCACTGTAGCGAAGCGAGATATTCTTCAAGAGGGATTTTTCTATCAAATTACTTCCGGAATTGGTGTCTACTTGTGCACAGCATAATTTTGTAAGATTTTCGGATTTCTTCATATATGTTTAGCGTACATATAGCCCCATTCTATTTTTAATCACTAGTCGGGTAAATACGTCACCATTGACTTTTATTGCATCTAATTTAGATATCTAATATAATGTTAGACTCGGTTTATGTCGTTTCAAAGATTTGCCAACCTAACATAATTAAATTTCAGTTACCATGAAATAAACTACCTTCAGATAAAAATAACTCCCGCGTGGTATAGTGTATGTATTTATTTCCTTACGGAGATTTGAATGATTTTGATTTTATGTAAATGTATGAACATCAAATTTTAACTGAGGCGAAGTTTAACTCGGATTCCTAGTTTTAACATATACCAACCTAATATACTAAAATCCTGATACCTGCATGTAAATATAAAGTAATTTATTATTTTTGTAATTTTTGGTGAATTGTATTGAAATGGTGTTATTTTAATTTTTATGTGTATGTATATTTTTTATCAATACATGTATTTATTCCCTATGTTCACCTAGGATTTCGCATACTGATAATTAGGGAAAACTCAACAGGTAATTTTCCGTTATTAAAATTCTTGGCTTCCAATAGATTTTGTTATCGTCATTAAAGAACTCCCCTTCTCCACTGTAGCGAAGCGAGATTTTTTTAAAGATGTATTTTTCTATAAAATTACTTCCGAAGTTGGTGTACACTTGTGTACAGCATAATCTTGTAAGATTTTCGGATTTCTTCATGTATGTTTACCATACATATAGCCTCATTTTATTTTTAATCACTAATCAGGTAACTACGTCACCATTGACTTCTACTGCATCTAATTTAGATATCTAATGTAACGATAGACTCAGTTTATGTCGATTCAAAGATTTGCCAACCTAACATAATTAAATTTCGGTTACGATGAAATAAACTACCTTCAGATAAAAATAACTCTCGCGTGGTATAGTGTAGGTGTTTATTTCCTTACGGAGATTTGACCTTTCGACTTGTCCCACATTATATTTCGAATTATATTTACAATAATTCGATAAGTGTTGAAGGTAGTATTAAGGAAAGACAGATGGGCGTGCATTCGATGGTGACGTGCTAAATAAATGATTGAAGAAGAAGAAAAAAGGCCGAAGCTTTCCTAACTGCGACTTTTTAATTGCTGCACTTAAGTTGGAAAAACGGGAACAGTTGTAAGGGATGGTGGTGAGAATTCCAGGAGTCATCTATCATGAAGTTCGAAAGCTACTTTTCACGAAAGCACAAGCCAAGCATTTCACTATATCAGCCCGAAACTTTACACCGTTAAAGCTAACAAACTATCGTGTAATACTATGTCTCCTCGATTTTATTGATTTCCTTAACGTTACGGTATTTGCAGTTGGCGCGGGAAAAGTTTAATGAACAGCTTTGAGCGCGCACTTCAAACGCACGTCGCGCGTGCAGAGCTTTTAATTTAATCATGGCAAATATCGTACGGCGTTTCCCGAAATTAATTTATGCGCCGCTACCGCAGACGAGGTTAAAGTAGCGGACGAGAGGAATAAACTGCGATAGAATTATTTCACATTGTCCGCCGGCTACACTGCAGCGAAGTGTTTTTGTCAGCACTGTTACAGTTTATCGCGAATAACAAATGAATACGCAATTGCCCCTTTTGGCACTACCAGATACGTGTACGGTGGACTGCAAAAATAATTCACGTTTGAGCGGACCCGACGCGACCGTGCAAATCCCATTTAATTCAGAAATTTTTTTGTTAATCGAATACGTCGATTTCGATTGTTTTCAAAATGTTTGCCTGTCGTTTAAGTGCATTGTGACTGAATTACTCCGAATGATTTATTGGCGTCTGCGAAACTCGTTTGGGAAAATCCAACCAGAACGTGTAGAAACGACTTCCCACCGTAGTACGAAATAATCTGATAGCAAAGTGCGATTGCTTGCTGCACAAACTACTACAGACCACTTCGCCAAGTGCGTGGTGTCGCTCCGTGTTTATCTTGTGATTGGAGCGTTGCAGTGATTACGGATTGGCTCTTACCTGTACATTTAATGTGCCACATCTAATCTTATCTCCCCAATCTAATCTTCTAAATGTGAACCGCTGCAGTGGAGAAGGGAGGGTTCAATTGACTGATAGCGTCTTTAATATTTTAAAGCATTGAATATTTTTTATTCTATATAAATATCGAATAAAAACATTCCGCGATTTTATATCAGCAAAAAATAAAAAAAAATCTTCAGCGAATTCCCCCTCTCGGCCCTTTACCGCGAGGCATCGTTCCGAGGCACACAATGGCACTTTTTCCGTCGTCATAGTGTCGGAATTCGTTCAGAATAAATTTGAAACCATAAACCTGTTTAAGTTTCTAAAACCTCGGAAAGGTTTAAGTCCACCCGAGGGGGTCGTACGACCCTCCGCAATTTTTCCCTTCTTATTTACATAAGGCGCACCGTCAAGGTAATGCATGTAAATTATGAAAAACACGGCTAACTAATAATACGTCTCGCAGATGGCGTCGCGGACGCGTCCGATTCGTCGCGTGCGGTATGCGAAAGCGGCCATTTAAAAACCGGATATCTTAATACGCAACATGTACGCTTTATAAGGGTTGAATTAACTTTTTACAGCCAGTCTCCACCCACGAGCCGAGAGGGCACATAAATCGTCCGCAAAATCCCGGTTCAACCCCCAGGAACCGTCAGCACTGATTCACTGCTTTTATGGCCTCGCGAAATGATCTATAAAATGCCGACTTCAAACTGCTCAAAAATTAAAAGTTACTTCTCCACGGACCGGAGACTCATTTTCGACGAAACTGGATGCCAGAAAGGTTAAGGACTCTTTGGGAGTTGTAAAATAAAGCGGAATGCTCTCTACTCCCCTTAAAATCCGACCAAAAGTGAAGCTCTTTTTTTTCTCTAGCGACCCCCTCAGAAAAACATTAATGCGAAAAAAGTTACGAAAACGATCAAATTGTTTTCAACTGACACCTCACACGGTAATCCTAAACTCAAACTTTACGTTTGCGTCCAGTGTACGTGTGGCCATGTTTAAACACGCGTTCGATACACACGTGCGTTGTGTCGCTCCGTATTTTTCGTCTAATTAGAGCGTTGCAGTGATTGCAGATTGTGGAAAAACAGTTCTTTAAACTCCCCTACGATAAAACCAATAAGAGGTTAGCTAACATGTTAAAAACGTTCGATTTTAAAGTAGCTTTTACTAATAACACTATTAAAAGTCAGTTAGGTAATTCAAAAGATAAAATAGATTTAATAGACAAATCGGGAATTGCACTAATTGCGCTAAAAGTTACATAAGGGAATAGGTCTCTTAAAATTAGGTATAAAGAGCACTTAAATCATTTTAAAAATTATAAAGCAGAGAAATCCAGTATGATTACTCTTAACCACACGATAAATGATAAAATAGAATTGATTAATCAAGTTAATTCAAATAATCAACTTGACGCAGCGGAAAGCCTAGACATTTTTAAAAACAAAAATAAAATATTTTGTAACGGCCCCGCCCCTATACCTGCCTCGATCCTTTTTCACCTGGTAGGTAGAAGGACAAGGTAGTTAAAATCTAATTAGGAGTAAGTGGACCTATTAAAAAGTAATTAGGGTAGGTATATAAGCCTGGTTTTTCATTTTAGTTGTTCATTCTTTCTCCTGAAGACGGTTTATTCCATGAACCGAAACGTATGTTAAGTTTTAAAACATTACTTTTGTGGTTGAGGTGTTTGTTAGTTCTAGTGCACTCGAAGTCGTTCTTAAAAACAGATTATATCCAGCGCTATACTTTTTCCGTAGTAAAAGCATATCTACAAAACCAAAGCGTTGTATTTCAATTATTGATTGACGAGCATTGTCTTTCTAAACGTAGTCAATATGTTTCAGCGTTTTCGGTACTATCAAGACAGGTGCGTTCTTTGTTATTTCTGCTTATACGTAGAGAGTGACTGTTTTATTGTGGGATAACTTAACTTTCGGTTTTAAGAAGCTGATTTGAGTTAACTATTTTTCGTACTGGCCCAAAAACGGTTTGAAGGGATGAAACCACCCCTCAAAGTTTCAGAGATTTTCGGTTTTTGGCGAATAATTCCATAACGAATTGAGATAAAAAATTAAAACGTTTTAGTTTAACGCTAATGTCATTTAATTGTTACTTTTACAACTTTGTTCTTGATTTTCCAAAGCGTATTGTAGTTATTGTTCGAGTTGTTCTTATTTTTCTTGTTTGAGTTTTTCGTGTTGTTGTTTGTGTTCGTTTCTTTCTCTTTCAAAATGCTTTATACGAGCGAAGAGTTATTTGACATGGTAGGAGTCTATTTGGAGTCCATGAAAAATACTACAATAGCTGCCAGGGTATATGCGCAGCAATGTCCTCAGTAAAAAAAGTTATTGAGAGTCTGAGTTATTAAGAGACGTGCAGTAATTAGTGTAATTACTGCACGTGTAATTAAGTCTGCAGTAATTAGTATTAATTAGTATTTGATAATAAATGAAAATTTGTGTAAATAAAATTAATGAAATGCAGTTCTAAAAAATAAAAATGTTGTCGCCGGTATGTGGTCTCGAACTGACTCGCGCCAGGCAACAAAATACAGAATGCGCGCTTTAAGCTACTCAACCACAGCGCTTCACGCTTATTGAAAGCTACCAAAGGTACTTACCAGGGAGCTGGTCGAATACTCAACTTTACACGCAAATTTCTTAGAAACGAAGGCCCATTCACCCAAACCCTTTTACACTTTTTGTACCCTCGACATCCCCTATCGACTAAAAATTAGCGCTCTATATTTTGTCGCCTGGCGCGAGTCAGCTCGAGACCACATACCGGCGACAACTTTTTTTCTATTTTTTAGAACTGCATTTATTAATTTCATTAATTTTATTTTCACCAATTTTCTTTTACTATCAAACATCAATACACACACACAGATATATATATATATATATATATATATATATATATCTGTGTGACAAAACATAGGCAGCGCGTCTTAAGCTACTTGGCCACAGCGTTTCAAGATTGGTGAAAGCTATCAAAGATACTTACAGAGAGCTTGTCGAATACTTTACAAAAACGAAAACTTCACGAAAACTTTACACGCAAATTTCTTAGAAACGAAGGCCCATTCGCCCAAACCCTTTTACACTTTTTGTACCCTCGACCTCCCCTATCGAATGAACTATAACTCATTCAAATTTGTATTTCGCAGTTGGCGGTATCTCTTTGTTAGAGAGAGAAAATCAAGAGGAAGAAATATGCAGGGTGTTCCATTTAAAATGGGTGAAATTTGAGTTGTTGTGCATTTATGGAGTACCCTGTACATTTGAAAATATCTTTAAATATGCAATTTTTATAACTAAAAACCTTTTGCATAAGAATTTTTTTGTTAATTATAATATCTTATGAGCTGTTGAAGAATTACGCACTAAAGGGGTACCTGTATATATGCACACATAGATTTATGCTAATGGCCCATCCCCAATTAAAATGTTATTTTTTGTTGGTAAATCTAGTCCTTCTAAAAAGTTGAATTGACAGTTTATTAAAATAACCCGTAGTGGCGAAGAGGGTGAAGTTTTTTAAGTTATAATGGGGTGCAATTTTCACACGTGTGATGTAGTTTTTGAAGGTGAATATTTCTGGGTGCAAAATTACTTTTTATCTCCATTCGTTACAGAGTTATTCGCCAAAAACCGAACATCGCTGAAACCTTGAGGAGTGGTTTCACCCTTTCAAAAGGATATACAGCGTAGGAAAGTTCAGCTTGACGCATAGGGAAATATACACAGGACTCCCACCGCGAGTGACCCCCTCTACCCCACCAGCCCACGTTTGCCAGACCCGTTCCGCCGCGCGAACACTTATTGTTAGTTTCTTTCTGATACGCTGGTGGCATGTACATCGTTCTACGTACACTTTTCGAACTTTAAGTTCGAAGGACAAACAAAAACTTCATTCTTACTAAAATAAGTTGTGTTCCAGGTGGAGTAGTTTACTTTGCAAGAAAAAATTTCCAATGAGAATTTCTGAAGAGATGAAAGGACGAAGTATCCGAAAGTTGGGGTAACTTTCTCGGAATTTCTTCGGCACATAAGCTATCGATCGAACTGTCAAGCGTAGTCAATCTTATTTCACGACACGTCTCTTTGTTGTTCGTCTTAAGGGCTAAGGAAATGTTCAGATTTGTATTCCGCATCTACGTACTTCAATATTTGAAACAAGTCCAGGTTCTCGAGAGGAGAATCTCATGTGTTTGACCTAGTAAGTAATTCAGAGTTTTCCTTCGGAGGGGGAGGGGGGCGACAGGTCCCCCCAAATAAATTCCTTTTGTTTTATAGCGATGAATTGCTCCGTTCTTCTATACAAATGACTTCACCAAAAGTATATACAAGTCCCCATTGTTTTAATGTAAGCACTCGAGTTCTATACGTTCGTTTGCCAAATTTTCTTCGATGCCCGGGTTTAAGTCGTGGCCCCGACGTAATTTCTGGTAACAGTTTAATTATGTGAGCATTAATTCCAGCGATGGCAAATATTTCTTCGTCGAATTTTTGTTTTATCAATGGTACCCGGTGACCTATTCCTTTCCCCTTTTTGGTTTGGACCGGGTCCAAGTTATTTTAGGTCATATATCTTTCGTAACCTCTTTTGTGTTCGGCCCATCTCATTGGGAATACCGATTGGCCGATGGCGATATTGATTTGTAACGGCGAATGCAAACTTATACAAATTGGTCTAACAAGACCCGAAAGATTAATATAAGGAGGGAGGGAAATTATCTAGGACAACCCTTAATAGGATTATCCCGGTAATCTGAGAGATGGATGCGCGTTTTTTGAAAAATCTACGATTTAAATTAATCTCGGGGTACGATCCCCTAATCGTACCCGTTTCCAAATTTCGGTTTTTATTGATGACTCGGGGATTACAACTTAATTATAGATTAATCCACTGCTCGACATCGATTTTATCCCCCCCCCCTCTCGCAATTTCCGAAACTCCGATACTGTTCGCGACAACGGTCCGAAGCTTAAAAGAATTTAATCTCGAGACGTAAGATTTTTACGTTGCGGACGAGAAAAATCCTAGAGAAGGGGCATGATATACACATTACGGCGTTTGGAAATTTTGCTCACGTGAATCAAATACCTAAAACGGTAAGGGGGTGTTTCTAACACACGCCACGGCAGCTCTATTTCTTTCTAACGTCGTTAGGTATTCCCACAGATGGTTCCTGAAGTCTGCCCGGCGAGCAAAAAGGTCTTTCTGAAAAGGAAAACCCTTTAATATTGGATAAACAAACCGTATCATCTCTAGAGAAGAGAAATCTCCTAATCTAAGTAAAGGTTTTGAAATTTAAAGGGCTTTCTACATTATCGTTAATAAAAAAAACTTCTGTAATCAATAACGTACCGTTAAGGCTCAAATGAGGCCGCGCGGCGCAACCGCGCACGCGCGAAATTTTAAGACGCGCCGGAGACACCACGCACCCCCCATAATTATTACCCTTAAGCGAACTTTTAAGGCGCTTTCGCAATCTCGACGTCTAAGATAATCATGTGTGAATATTCTCCCGAAAGTTTCCTCGGGAACTTTCCGCCGTCGGGCGCCCTAATGAAATTTTTTTGCGGCCAGGTCGTGTTTTATGTAGAAACTTTCGGGGCGCGGTAATTAGGGCCTAAATGCTAAACATCGGCGCGAAATTCTAACTTATATTCCGCGCGGATGGCGAAAATAAATAAAGCTTCGGCTTATTTTGCCGTCCTGAAAACGGCAACCGTCTACATGAACAGAATTCAAATCAAGGTTTTCGATTCGAACAAGATTACGAATTCAACTCGGTGGTTTTTTCTCCCCGTAGACAACTGGGCGCGATGTTTTCAAATAAAAGCGACAAAAAAAGGGAAACCGGCGTGGGTAAAAGAAAAACTGGGGATCCGGGTTGGAAAATAACTCCATAAAACCGTGCAAAAACATATACAAGGTGATAAGTTAGATAAGAGTAGTTTTGAAATTCGTACGTGAGGTTAGTTCATAAGGAATACAAAAACTGAATATTTCAAATGATTGCAGGGCATCAATTTCAATGTCCTAATACCAAATATATTGAAATATATTGAAATAGAATGAATATATATTGAAAACAGTATAAGTCTTAACGTGATTAAAACTCTTAAAACCACCCCATGTTTTGGGGTTGTTCAACCTTAACAAATTTTACTATAGGCTTGTGACATATCAAATCGCTTAATTTCAATATCTTGATACCGAATATATTGTTATGAACACCGTAAGTTTTAAGCTGATTAAAATTCTTAAAACCACCCTACTTTTTAGGGTTGTCGAACCTTAATGAACTTATCTTCAGGATTCTGACGTATAAAATCACTTAATTTCAACATCCTGATATCGAATATATTGTTATAAACACTGTAAGTTCTAACGTGATTAAAACTCTTAAAACCACCCTACATTTTGGGGTTGTTCAATCTTAACAAATTTTACTGTAGGCCTTTCCTACATGAAATCGTTTAATTTCAATATCCTGATACCGAATATGTTATTATAAACACTATAAGTTTTAAGCTGATTAAAATTCTTAAAACCACCCTACTTTTTGGGGTTGTTCAATCTTAAGGAGTTTTATTATAGGCTTGTGATATATCAAATCGCTTTATTTCGATATCCTGATACCGAATATGTTATTATAAACACTATAAGTATTAAAACTCTTAAAACCACCCTACGTTTTAGGGTTGTTCAATCTTAACAAATTTTACTATCAATCTTAAGAAGTTTTACTGTAGCCTTGTGACGTAACAATTCGCTTAATTTCAATGTCCTAATTCCGAATATGTTATTATAAACACTATAAGTTTTAACATGATTAAAACCACCCTACTTTTTGAAGTTGTTCAATCTTAACAAATTTTACTGTAGGCTTGTGATATATCAAATCGCTTAATTTCAATATCCTAATTCCGAATATGTTATTATAAACACTATAAGTTTTAACATGATTAAAACTCTTAAAACCACCCTACTTTTTGGGGTTGTCCCAACCTAATGAACTTAATTTCAGGATTCTGACGTATAAAATCACTTAATTTCAACATCCTGATATCGAATACATTGTTATAAACATTATAAGTTTTAAGCTGATTAAAATTCTTAAAACCACCCTACTTTTTGGGGTTGTTCAATCTTAAGGAGTTTTATTGTAGGCTTGTGATATATTAAATCGCTTTATTTCGATATCCTGATACCGAATATGTTATTATAAGCACTATAAGTATTAAAACTCTTAAAACCACCCTACGTTTTAGGGTTGTTCAATCTTAACAAATTTCACTGTAGGCTTGTGATATATCAAATCGCTTAATTTCAATACGCTGTTATCGAATATATTGTTATAAACAGTGTAAGTTTTAAGCTGATTAAAACTTTTAAACCACCCTACTTTTTAGAGTTATTATTATCTTAACAAGTTTTACTGTAGACTTGTGATATATCAAATCAGTTAATTTCACTATCCCGATACCGAATTGTTATTATGTTACTAGAAACACTGTAAGTTTTAAGCTGATTAAAACTATTAAAACCACCCTATTTTTGGGGTTTGTTCAACTTTAATGTACTTCACTTCCGAATTGTGGCTTACAAAATCACTTAACTTTAATATTCTAATACCCAATATATTGAAATAAAGACTATAAGTTTTATCGTGCTTAAAAATCTTAAAACCACCCTACGGTTTTTGGTTGTTAAATCTTAACGAATTTAATTGCAATAATTTAATTTTAATAATTGTAATAATTTATTTGATGTGATATGTCAAATCATTTAATTTCAATATCCTGATACCGAATATGTTATTATAAACACTATAAGTTTTAACATGATTAAAACTCTTAAAATCACCCTACTTTTTGGGGTTGCCCAATCTTAATAAATTTTTCTGTAGGCTTGTGACATAACAATTCGCTTAATTTCAATATCCTGACACCGAATATGTTATTATAAACACTGTAAGTTTAAAACTGATTAAAACTTCTATAACTACCCTACTTTTTGGGGTTGCCCAGTTTTAATGTACTTAACTTCAGGGTTGTGACGTGTCAAATCACTTAATTTCAATATCCTGATACCAAATATATTGTTATAAACACCGTAAGTTTTAAGCTGATTAAAATGCTTAAAACCACCCTACTTTTTGGGGTTGCCCAATCTTAATAAATTTTTCTGTAGGCTTGTGACATAACAATTCGCTTAATTTCAATATCCTAATTCCGAATATATTATTATAAACACTATAAGTTGTAACATGATTAAAACTTTTAAAACCGCCCTACTTTTTGGGGTTGTTCAATGTTAAGAAATTTTACTATAGACTTATGATATATCAAATTGCTTAATTTCAATATCCTGATACCGAATATGTTATTATAAACACTATAAGTTTTAATATGAGTAAAACTTGTAAAACCACCCTACTTTTTGGGGTTGTTCGATCTTAACAAATTTTGTTGTAGACTTATGACATATCAAATCGCTTAATTTCAATATCCTGATACCGAATATATTGTTACAAATACTGTAAGTTTTAACCTGATTAAAATTCATAAAACCGCCCTACTTTTTGGGGTTGTTCAATCTTAACAAATTTTACTGTAGGCTTGTGACATATCAAATCGTTTAATTTCAATATCCTGATACCAAATATATTGTTACAAATACTGTAAGTTTTAACCTGATTAAAATTCATAAAACCGCCCTACTTTTTGGGGTTGTTCAATCTTAAGGAGTTTTACTGTAGGCTTGTGATATATCAAATCGCTTAATTTCGATATCCTGATACCACATATATTGTTGTAAATACTGTAAGTTTTAAACTGATTTAAAACCACCCTACTTTTTGGGGTTGTTCAACTTTAACGAATTTAACCGTAGGGTTGCGACATATCAAATCAGTTAATCCCAACAATCCGATACCGAATATGTTATTATAAACAATATAAGGTTTAACCGGATTTAAACCCTTCAGAATCAGTTTAAGAAAACCTTTACGTAGAGAACAAGAGGCGTGAGATGGAATAATTCATGTCAGCGCAACTACGACGTGTCAACCGAACTGCAGGTTTCCGTACGTATTTGCAAGCTTCAGGGGTGCAGTTAAATTGTTACGGGGGCTGTCGAAGACTCGCCCTTTTTTTTGAGAACGCCACCCGATTTTAATAAATAAAATATTCAACAGATGCTCGCTACATCGTTTAACATGTATTATTCAGCTTTGACGTTAGCTGCTTAGGTGTATACAATTTAAAAGTCAATGTCCCGGTTCCCAGAGCTACTGGGTAACTAGACCCCCGCCACTCCCCTTTCGCTTCGACCGCAGCGACACCGAACCCGCCACGCAGGGGTCGCATTTTTTTCCTTCGCAAACTACCACTTCTCGCAATCCCCCCCTACCCCCTTCTTCCACGATTACATATGAATACTATAATATTTTTCAGAGGAAATTCTTAAGGGGAAGATTAATTGCATAGGAGGAATTCAACATTAGAATTTATGGAGGGCGTGGCTTAGTATGGCTTCATTAAAAGGTTGTAATTCTGGTTGAAATTATACGTAAAGCATTAAATATTTCACTTTGCTGAATTGAAGAAGATATCCCCCGAACGACTGCCGTATGAATAATTTGTAAAAGGCCTTTTGTAGGGTAGTACAAGTGTTTACGACGTAGTGCTTTCGACGACTGCTTTCTTTTAATATTGAATCGATATAGTGTTGCTATAAATACATTATGCTGTTCGATTTTGTTCATTCTATTTTTATGTTGTGGCATGTCCGGAAATAGTAGCTTCCTAAGGGAGTTAAAACGGAAGGATTAAAAGAAAAAGGGATGGAAACATCTTCCAGTTTTATGGTAATTTTTAACACCTTCCTCCTGGAAAGCTTAACTCTCTTTAGGGTAGCCGTCAAGGGTGTGGGTCAAGTACATCTATGAACGCAAGTACTGAATATTAAAACTACGCCACGCTAAGGGGTGGGGGAGAGATGAAATATGACATGTGGGACTGAGAATCTTGAGTAATACGTAAAATGGAAAGCCATTGTTAGATCCTGCGGGTAGATCACATCGGAAACCCTGCCGGGGTCAACTATCAAGTCTTTCCTTTCGTCAGAACTCTCGATAGAGGTCTTTGCAAATTGTCCCTGACAAAAAGGATACATTTTTCCAACGTCCGCGTGAACAGTGAATTTTCATTTCCGAGATTTTATCGCGTTACCACCCGATATCAGCACGGTTCGTTTATTTCTAACGACGAATGCGTAACCGATAAAGAACAACCTCCTAAATGTTATCGAGAAGCCGCCTCCTGATTCTAACCAATAGACGTTTCTCTGTGTGACGAAGAAACTTGTAAGCTCAATGATGACCAAAAATTTTTTGTAAATCATTTTTAACTAGAAAATTTGATTAAATTCGTAACCAGAACATCAAACATTTTAGATTTGATACGTCACACGACCATATTGGGAGAAAAATCCATAAACCAACCCCTTACACAAAGGGGTCGTCATCGTGATAAAAAAAATACTTATAGATCGTAATATTACAACCCAGATCGTTTAATATTGCTTTAGATTACTGATTTAAAAAAGAAAATGTTAAGTTAACACACTTTTCTACGAGGACACCCCTCAACAAGGGGTAGTTTATAAAAACAGGTTTAAGTCTGCTTAAGTTTGGTATCGATTCAAATAAATCGGAGGTGCTCTTTTTAAAAATAACAAACATATCTTTAAGGGAAGGCTATTGTGTTGTTGATAATGACATCCCTTAATAAGGGGTGAATTAGTAAAACTACCTACTATCACCCCTTAATAAGGAGTGAATTTTTATTAGATTTGCTGAAGTTCCAACTTCAGCAACTTCGCGATCGAAGTCTCCGAATTTTGCTACTTGACATCACGCACCAGCATGTCTGAGAATTTTACAGAAACCACCCCCTTCTCCGGAGCGGGCGAATTCGATTATATCGTAGATTTATTGCAGGAAAATCGCATTTAGGCTGTCGAACTTTTTAGATTTGATATATCACATAACTACATTTAAAACAAATTACATAAGCAACCCCCTACAGAAAGGGGGTTGTTCTCATCACTAAAAATGATAAATTTTTATAGTTTGTGATACTTCAATTTAGATTTTCTAATATTGCCTAAGAGCAGCGATTAAATAAAGAAGGTATATGTGGTGACACCCCTTAATAAGGGATGAATTATTAAAACAAAATTTAACTTAATTCAATTTTGATTTAGAAAATTCAATTTAATTCGTAAACAGAGCATCGAACATTTCAGATTTGATACGTCACACGACCATATTTGAAAAAAATCCATAAACAACTGAAGGCTATTGTATTGTTAATAATTTTACAAAAACCACCCCCTTCTCGGCCGAATTCGATTATGTCGTAGACTTATTGCAGAAAAATCACGTTTATACTGTCGAACTCTTTAGATTTGATATACCACATGACTACTTTTAATACAAATTGCATAAACAACCCCTTATAGAAAGGGGGTTGCTGTCATCACTAAAAATAATAAATTCTTATAAGTCGTGATGCTTCAGATTTTCTAATATTATCTTACAGCAGCTTTTTAAAAAAAATGAGGTATCCGTGGTGACACCCCTTAATCTGGGGTGAATTCTTAAAACAAAATTTAACAGAAATTAATGTAGTTTTTAACCAAAAAGTTCAATTTAATTCGTAAATACAACATCGAACATTTTAAATTTGTCACATGACTATATTTAATACAAATTACTTAAACAACCCCTTATGCCAAGGGGTCGCCCCATGATAAAAAAACAAATACTTATAAATTGTGATATTTTAGTTGAGATTGTTTAATATTATTTTAGGATACTGATTTAAAGGAGAAGCTGTTAAACTAACACTCTTTTCTGCGGTGACACCCCTTAACAAGGGGTAGCTTATAAAAACACAATTAAGTTTAGTATCAAACCAAATAACCTGGAAGGGCTCTTTTTCAATATAACGCACATATGTGCACTTCAATAGTATTATGTCATTTATAATGTCATTTATCTGTGGTGACACCCCTTAACAAGGGGGTGAGTTATTAAAGCAAAGCTCAACATAGTCATGTTTAGTATCAATTCAAATAATTTGTATATGCCTTTCCCAAATATAATAATGATATCTTATACAGAACTATCTTATAGAAATTATCAAAAGTATTTAAAAATTAATTTATTGTGCATTTTGTTTAAGTTTTATGCACCGGTCCATAGCATTTTAGTTATCTGTTATATTATAAGAATTTAATCAATAAAATCGATTAAATTCGTGAACAGCAAAAATCCACAAACATAATACAAATAGCAAAAAAAATCCACAAACAACCCCTTGTAGAAAAAGGGTCGTCTAAATTATAAAAAAGTAAATATTTACAAATTGTGATATTATAATTGACGTTGTTTAATATTATTTTAGATTACCGATTTAAAAAATAAAATGTTAAGGTGACACCCTTTTCTACGGTGGCACCCCTCAGCAAAGGGTACTTTATAAAACCAGAATTAAGTATAATCAAGTTTGGTATCGAATCAAATAACTTGGGGGTGCTCTTTTTAAATATAACAAACATATCTTTCAGGGATACTTCAACTTATTGTTAGATTTTCTGATATTATCTTACAAGCAGAGGCATCCAAATGTATCTCTCCGATTTCGATAAAATTTAGTAGGAATGTAGAACACCGAAAAATATTTGACACTTATTTTTTTAGCGTCCCGTTTTTGGTTTTTGGGGTGAGTAATGGGGGCTCAAAGTTAACCCCCCCAAAAACACATTTTTTGCAATATTTCAGAAACGAAAAGAGATATCGAGATCAGCTAAAGACCAGGTCGTTCCTTGTTAGCAGCCGTACTTTTATGTTGAAAAAAGAACAGAGGCGTACCCTCGGGTTCGTTGGGGGGTTAAAAAATATCAATCTTCCTTAATTCTGCACTTGTATATTATAAATTTAATTTTCCTTTTTTAATCTTTAAACTATATGAAAAAATAAAACACGACTTTTTGGATTTTTTCTAAATGTTAATTTGTTCTAAAGATCGTGCGTAATTGGTCATGTCGTAAATATAAATTACTCTTTTAAACATATCTTTCAGGGATACTTCAACTTGTTGTTAGATTTTCTGATATTATCTTACAAGCAGAGGCACCCAAGTGTATCTCTCCGATTTCGATAAAATTTGGTAGGAATGTAGAACACCGAAAAATATTTGACACTTATTTTTTTAGCGCCCCGTTTTTTGGTTTTGGGGTGTGTAAAGGGGGTTCAAAGTTAATTCCTCAAAAACACATTTTTTGCAATATTTCAGAAACGAAAAGAGATATCGAGATCAGCTAAAGACCAGGGCGTTCCTTGTTAGCAGCCGTACTTTTAGGTTGAAAAAAGAACAGAGGCGTACCCACGGGTTCGTTAGGGGGTTAAAAAATATCAATCTTCCTTAATCCTGCACTTGTACATTATAAATTTAATTTTTCTTTTTTAATCTTTAAACTATATGAAAAAATAAAACATGGCTTTTTGGATTCTTTCTAAAGGTCGTGCGTAATTGGCCATGTCGTAAATATAAATTACTCTTTTACGTCTTGGCAAACCAATGTGTTTATGATTGCCAATGTACGCAAGTAATTATAAATAAAACTTTAAAAATGAAATTACAATCGTATACTTATCGTGGTCAGGTCAAAGCCCTGAAGATGTCGAAGATGCTCTGCCACTTGCTTAGTCAGTTACAATAAAAACAACCCCAAAGCACGCCACTGGTATCATACAACCCTTGTTTGCGGTTTTCGCTTCTGGAAGTAATTTGTTCGTCAGTTCTCAGATACAATTGCTTTATCATCATTTGCTATTCAATTACATCAACGATACAGCATATTACGCACGCAAAGTTTAACACGCTTGCAATTCTCTTCGCCATGATATACCGAGTTCATCCAATACATTTCTTTAATGATTATTACAACTGTACAGACTATCTGTCATTATTATATTTCTTATATATCGATATTTATTATATTATATTTTTGATTATTTACTTATTTACCCCATTGTCAATTAGATTGAGGTAACAATGTTTAACAATAAACTTTTTTTTTAATTCTAGGATTTACAAATTGTAACAAATTATGTTTTGCTTTTGTCACGTCTGTTGGCAATACGAAAACAATGATGATGTAGTTTTGTGTTGATATTAATTATAACTGGCTATGAAACAGAACCAGATACTTTATGATAATGCAGAGGTAGTGTAAGTATACAGTTGTAATTTCATTTTTAAAGTTTCATTTATAATCACTTGCGTACATTGGCAGTCATAAACACATTTGTTTGCCAAGACGTAAAAGAGTAATTTATATGTACGACATGACCAATTACGCACGACCTGTCTTGGCTGTTACTGTTTGTATCATATTACTTTTTTATATTCTAATATAGCAAACAATTTTTAATTTAAATGCAATATTAAATTAAATTCCAAGAATATGAAGAGAAATAATCTAATATAGTGATCTGTCGTGGGACCCACAGACAACATTATCAATAATGCAACACATATTGGTTCGATTCGAAGAGGTGTTGACAAGGGTGTCTGGGATGTCATCGAAACGTCAAGGCGGATTCGTAAACGCTAACTAAAACTGTATAAATTCGAATTGCCCCTGGGAGAGTAAAACCCCCAGAGAAAACGGTATGGAAATGTGAAACTTCTGACGGGAACTGCTGAAATATTTCCGAAGGCAGTTATCAATTTGTAAGTTCCCTAACAATAGGCGCAATAAAGTGCCAGTAAAGATCGAAATCGATACCTACTCGTAAAAATTTCAAACGGATAAAAATTTTATCGACATTCCTTTATAGTCGTCCGTAGGAAAACGTAAATCGGTCGTTCGTTTTGCGAGAAAAAAAAAAAGAACAAAGCGGTAGCGTAACGTCAAAATTTGCCCAAGTTGCCCAGTTTTATGCGCGCTGTAATAAATTAGCCCTGTCAATGTGCCGTTGTGGGCGGTGTAATGCATTAACAAACCCTTTCGGACATGTCACAGATACTGGTATTTATTTTCAAAATAGATTATAATGAATTTCCTACGCGAACGCCACGCAAATAATATATCACTCCGTGTAAACAAATTTCTGCACTCAACCATAGATGTACGCCATACATCTGCCGTAAGGCTGCAATATTCATTTCCGTTTCTTGTTCCCCGGGAGATACACGAGAGCCTTCTAAAAGGTCGGAATCATTCATGAATTTAGGTAATTGATACAACTGACCATAATCGTGTGCCCTTAATTTTCCGAAAAGGTAAAAACACGTCTATTAAGCAAATTGATGAAACCCCGACATACCCCTTCTAATTATCTACTTAATTACCAACATTTTCCTTAAAGAGGGTCAGTAACAACCCCAAAATCCTTTATACCCTCTCTTAATTACTTTAGCAAACAACTGGTTTAGGTTCATCTAAATTTCTAAGACCGCACTCTCCATCTCTCTCCAACCTTAACACCTTACCTAGCCTTTTAAACTCAATCAAACAGATTTTTATAAAATCATTTCAAAACACCGTTTATATTATCACCAACACAACAATATTTCCTTGAAAAACACCTCCAAATTACTTGAATTGACACCCAACATGACCATATTTAATTTGGTTTTTTTATAAACTACCCCTGATTTAAGGGTATTACCACAGAAAAGAGTATTAATTAAACACTTTCTTTTTTAAATCAGTATTCTAAAATAATATTAAACACTGTCAATTATAATATCACAATTTATAAGTATTTACTTTTTAATAATTTCAACAACCCCTTTGTAAAAGGGGTTGTTTATGGATTTTTTAAAATATGGTCATGTGACGTATCAATTCTAAAATATTCGATGTTCTATTTACGAATTTAATCAATTTTATTGATTTTACCGGTGCATAAAACTTAAATAAAATGCACAGTATATTCATTTTTAGACATTTTTTATAATTTCTATAAGATGGTTCTGTAAAAGGCATTATCATTACATTTGAGAAAGGCATATACAAAGTATTTGAATTGATACTAAACATGACTATGTTAAATTTTATTTTAATAATACTATTATAGTAAATATATGTGCATTATATTGAAAAAGTTATTTGGATTGATACTAAACCTGATTATACTTAAATCTGTTTTTATAACCTACCCCTTGCCGAAGGGTATCACCATAGAAATGGGTGTTAACTCAACACTCTCTTTTTTAAATCAGTATTCTAAAATAATACTAAACAATGTCAATTATAATATCACAATTTATAAATATTTATGTTTTTAATAATTTAGACAACCCCTTTGTAAAAGGGGATGTTTATGGATTTTTTAAAATATGGTCAAGTGACGTATCAATTCTAAAATATTCGATTTTCTGTTCACGAATTTAATCGATTTTATTAATGAAATTTTTGTAATACAATAGATAACTAAAATGCTATGCACCGCTGCATAAAACTTAATGCACAGTAAATTCATTTTTAAATATTTTTGATAATTTTTATAAGATAGTTCTGTATAAAATATCATTATTATTTTTGAGAAAGACATATACAAATTATTTGAATTGATACTAAACATGACTATGTTGAGTTTTGCTTTAATAACTCACCCCCTTGTTAAGGGGTGTCACCACAGATAATATTATGAATAACATAATAGTATTGAACTAAACATATCTGCGCTATATTGAAAAAAAAGCACCTCAAAGTTATTTGAATAGATACTGAACTTTATGATACTTGAGTCTGCTTTTGTAAGCTACCCCTTGCCGAGGGGTGTAACCATAGAAAGGGGTGTTAACTTAATACTTCCCTTTTCAAATCAGTAATCTAAAACAATATTAAACAATCTCAACTGAAATATCACAATTTATAAGTATTTTTTTTAATCATGGGACGACCCCTTGGCATAAGGGGTTGTTTATGGATTTTTTTAAAATATGGTCGTGTGACGTATCAAATCTAAAATATACGTTGCTCTGTTTACGAATTTAATTGAATTTTCTAGTTAAAAGCGGTATGCACCATATATCAAATCAAATCGAATATACAATAATTTGATTAAATTATTTCTCTGCGCACGCGCCAATCTGGTTATTTATTTATGACATTTCTTGTTAAATGCTAAAAGTCCTCTAACGATGTATTTAGGATTTTAGCGCACTGTGTCGTGGGTAGCTTTATATGAATCTGCCATACAGATTTTTCTTTATATAACGTACAAGTCTTTATTTTAACCTAGGAGAATTGTGATATTGTTTTATATTTTTTTAATTCTATGTGGAATTGATAAAGTATGTACTTCACTAAACAAATATTAAGGGCACAAAGATATGTTAAGGTGCAAAGAATCTTTTTAATATTAAGACATCAAGGTAATAATTTGATTAAATTGCTTCTCCGCGCATGCGCCAAGACTCACCTTGAGCTTGCGAGTATTAGACATTAAAACTTAAATCTTATAACGATGTATTTAAGATTTTAACTTTGCCATAATAGATTTTTCCTTTATACAACATACCAGCCTTTATTTTAACCAAAAAATTGTGATACTATGTTATCAGTTTCTTTGTTAAATTTTGTTTGAATAATTCACCCTTTATTAAGGGGTGTCACCACAGATAACATTAGAAAAAGAGCACCTTCAAGTTATTTGGATTAATACTAAATTGAATTATCCTTAATTCTGTTTCTATAAGCTGTTCCTTGCTAAATAAAGCTAAAGGGGTAGTTAAAATTTCAGTACACAGTATATTTTTTTTAATATTTTTGATAATTTCTATAAGATAGCTCTGTATAAGATATCATTATTATATTTGAAAAAGGCATATACAAATTATTTGAATTGATACTAAACATGACTATGTTGAGTTTTGCTTTAATAACTCACCCCTTGTTAAGGGGTGTCACCACAGATAACATTATAAATAACATAATAGTATTGAAGTGCACATATGTGCGTTATATTGAAAAAGAGTACTTCCAAGTTATTTGGTTTGATACTAAACTTAATTGTGTTTTTATAAGCTACCCCTTGTTAGGGGTGTCACCGCAAAAAAGAGTGTTAGCTTAACAGCACTTCTCCTTTAAATCAGTATCCTAAAATAATATTAAACAACCTCAACTAAAATATCACAATTTATAAGTATTTGTTTTTTATCATGGGGCGACCCCTTGGCATAAGGGGTTGTTTAAGTAATTTGTTTTAAATATAGTCATGTGACATATCAAATCTAAAATTTTCGATACTCTAAACGCGATTCTTCTGTAATAAATCTGCGATATGATCGAAATCGCCACAGAAAATTCACCCGCTTTGGGGGATGGGGTGGTTTCCGGGAAATTCTAAAACACGTTGGTGTGGGGTGTCAAATCGAAAAATTCGGGGACTCCCATCGCGAATTTGGACTTGAAACTTTATCGGAATCATAAAATCGTTTGTTTTTGTCGCGCGTTTTTCGATAATTTCTGTTGCGCACCGTATCAATGGGATTGTTATATTAAATATTATATGGAATACACATTGGAATTTAAATTAAAAGCGTATTTTAATAAAATATACGCATTTAACTTTGGGTATGTGGAAGTACCGAATGAAAATTTAATACCTACACAAAACCACGGGCACAACTGTTGTGAAAAATATCCGTGGAAGAAAATATTTAAAATACTAAAAAACCGTGAACCTTTTTAGAGCGATGTATCCGACACCATTCGAAATTCCCAACGTCGGTTATACCAGTTCGCGCAAAAACAAAACTTGCTCACAAAGTTTCCCACAAAACTTTTTTGCCTGTCCACGAGTCTACCAGGAAAATTGACTCCCCCGGTTCGTTCGTATTACGGGAATTATTCGAATTTCAGCTTGGCACAGAATTTTTCGGGTTCGATAGAAAAACTTACAGCGCGCGAAACGTTCGGAGTTTCAAAATCGCAGGACCGTACGAACCCGTTACACCTTTGCAAACATGAAACCATCGACTGAAGATCTCTAATGCTGAAAACACTCCTCTATGGAAGCTGAACTTGTTCGCGCTTGCGCCGGAGAACGCCTAAGGTTCACCTACTGGCTACGGCAACCAAACTCGAACATACGGTTTCTGCGGTTTACGAAATTTGTATGAACCGTGTCTTTTGCTTAATCTAATAACACCTTTTAGATTAGTTTATCTAGCGAGTTAGTTCTTCTCTTTTATACACCGCATAATTTTACTTGGTTATCAAAATCTAACACGAAACGGGTACGAAATGAAAATTTTCTCAAGCTTTACCTGAAAACGACACTTTTCCCCTCAAGCAAGAATATTTCAATCCGTAAGCTACGAATTTAATAATTACGTGCACGCGTTTCGTTATAATTTTAATAATCAATCAATAAATTCACCAAACATGTACGCAATAATTAAATTGGCAAACGCTGACATTCGTTATATTTGAAATATTGAACGCAATATATAAAACAATTCGAATAAAGGAATACAAATTTGTCGAATCGATTTTTGCCGGCACTTTTAATAATCTTATTTAAAAGAAAAACCGAATTGTATCTACTAAGATGGAAAAATTATAGTAATTATGAAAAAATAAATCGTTTTTAACTAGAAAATTCAATTGAATTCGTAAACAGAACATCGAACATTTTAGATTTGATACCTCACACGACCATATTTGGAAGAAATCCATAAACCAACCCCTTGCACAAAGGGGTCGTCATCATAATTAAAAGAAAAATCCTCATAGATTGCGATATCACAACTGAGATCGTTTAATATTATTTTAGTTTACTAATTAGAAAAAGAAACTTCAAATTTAACACCCTTTTCTATGATTAACCCCTCGGCAAGGGGTAGCTTATAAAAACAGACTTAAATATACTCAAGTTTGGTATCGATTCAAATAACTTGGAGATGCTCTTTTTAAATATAACAAACATATCTTTAAGGGAAAGCTATTCTGTTGTTGATAATGTTATCAACCTGTTTTAGATATTTACAGAAACCATCCCCTTCTCCAAAGCGGGCGAATTCGATTATACCGTAGATTCATTGCAGGAAAACCGCACTTAGAATGTCGAACATTTTAGATTTGATACGTCACATGACTACATTTAAAACAAATTACATAAACTACCCCTTACATAAAGGGGGTAGTTCTCATCACTAAACATAATAATTTCTTATAGTTTCCGTTACTTCAACTTAGATTTTCTTATATTACCTTAGGGCAGCAATTAAAAAAAGAAGGCATCCGCGGTGACACCCCTCAACAGGGGGTGAATTATCAAAACAAAATTTAACATAGAAATCAATTTAGCGCGTGCCGTTTTTAACTGGAAAATTCAACTTGATTCGTAAACAGAGCATGGAAGATTTTAGATTTGATACATCACACGATCGTATTTTAAAAAATCCATAAACAACCCCTTATATTACGCAAAAGGGTTGTCGGAATCATTAAACAGGTAAATACTTATAAATTGTGACATTGTAATTGACATTGTTTAATATTATTTTAGGTCACTAAATCAGTGACCTAAAATTTGTTATTGATAATGTTATCTGTGGTGACATCCCTTAACAAGGGGTGAGTTTGTATATTCCTTTCTCAAATATAATGCATCTATATGGAAACCCATCTTATAGAAACTATCAAAAATCGTTAAAAAATAATATACTGTGCACGGAAGTTTTAGCTACCCCTTTTGCAAGGGGTAGCCTATAAAAACAGAATTAAGTATAATCAAGTTTGGTACCAATTCAAATAATTTGAAGGTATTCCAACATAGCAATCATACATTTACAACAATACTATTATGTTATTAAAAATGTTATCTATCCCTTAACTAGGGGTGAGTTATTAAAATAAGGCTAAACATAGTCATGTTTAGTATCATTTCAAATAATTTGTATATGCCTTTCTCAAATATAATAAACATATCTTATAGAAACATACCTTATAGAAATTATCAAAAATACTTAAAAATGAATTTCGTTTAATTTTTATGCACCATTGCATACCATTTTAATTATCTATCATATTATAAGAATTTAATCAATAGAATTGATTAAATTCGTAAACAGAACATCAAACATTTTAGATTAGATACGTCACACGATGATATTTTAAAAAATCCATAAACAACCCCCTACGCAAAAGGGTCGTCTAAATTATTAAAAAAGTAAATACTTATAAATCGTGAAATTATAATTGACATTGTTTAATATTATTTTAGATTGCTGATTTAAAAAAGAAAGTGTTAAGTCAACACCCTTTTCTATGGTGATACCCCTCCAGCAAGGGGTAGCTTATAAAAGCAGATTTAAGTATACTCAAGTTTGGTATCAATTCAAATAACCTGGAGGTGTTCTTTTTAAATATAGTAAACATATTTTGAAAGGAATACTATTATTGGTAATGTCTATGATGAAACCCCTCAACGGTGCCATGGAAGGGTGAGTTATTAAAATAAAACTTAACATAGTCATGTTTAGTACCAATTCAAATAATAATATGGAAACCCATCTTATAGAAACTATCAAAAATGTTTAAAAAATAATGTACTGTGTACGGAAGTTTTATCTACCCCTTTAGCAAGGGGTAGCTTATAAAAACAGAATTAAGTGTAATCAAGTTTGGTATCAATTCAAATAACTCGAAGATGTTACTTTCCAACATAGCAAACATACATTTACAACAATACTATTATGTTATTAAAAATGTGATCACCAGGGGTGAGTTATTAAAACAAGACTAAACATAATCAAGTTTAGTATCAATTCAAATAATTTGTATATGCCTTTCTCAAATATAATAAAGGTATTTTAAAGAGAACCTTCTTATAGAAATTATCAAAAATGTTTAAAAATGAATTTATTTGAGGGGTGTCACCATAGAAAAGGGTGTTAACTAAAGACTTTCTTTTTTAGATCAGTAATCTGAAATAATATTAATTAATGTCAACTATAATATCACATTTTATAAGTATTTACAATTTTATTGATTAAATAATTAAAGTGGTATGCACTGATGCATAAAACTTAAACGAAATGCACAGTAAGTTCATTCTTAGATATTTTTGATAATTTCTATAAGGTGGGTTTCCATAAGATACCATTATTATATTTGAAAAAGGCATACGCAAATTATTTGAAATGATAGTAAACATGACTATGTTGAGTTTTGTTTTAATAACTCACCCCTTGTTAAGGGGTATCACCACAGATAACATTATGAATAACATAATGGTATTGAAGTAAATATATGTGCCTTATATATTTACTTATTATTATTATTATTATTATTATTATTATTATTATATTAAGGTTGTTTATTCTGTTTTTGTAAGCTACCCCTTGCCGAGGGGTGTAACCATAGAAAACAGTGTTAACTTAATACTTTCTTTCTTAAATCAGTAATATAAAATAATATTAAGCGATGTCAATTATGATACCACAATTTATAAATATTTACTTTTTAGTAATTTAGACAACCCTTTTTCTACATGGGGTTGTTTGTGGATTTTTTTTAAATATAGTAATGTACCGTATCAAATCTAAAATATTCGATATTCTGTTTACGAATTTAATCCATTTTATTGATTAAATCCTTACATGATTGATAATGAAAACTTTGTCTATTACACCCCTCGGCAAGGGGTAGCTTGTAAAAACAGATTTAAATATACTCGAGTTTGGTATCAATTCAAATAACCCGAAGGTGCCCTTTTCAAATGTAGTAAACATATCTTTAAGGGAATACCATTATACTATTGATAGTGTTGTCTATGATGGTACCCCTCAACAAGGAGTGTTCAGGAAGAATGAAGAAGGAATTAGTTATTAGTCAAAAAGTAACTAAAGTATCGACTAATCTAGTTTAGATCAGAGACAGACAATTTTTAAAAATAATACTAACTAACGCCAAGGAAAGAAATGTTAGGGCAGATTGTGTCACAAAACAAAAGTTTTAAAACTCCTAACAGGCCATCGAAAAAGGCGTTGCTTTTTTTATTAAATTGACCCTTTTAAATTGCATTTCGCGAAACGAAACCCTAAGGAATCTTTTCTTTCTGCGTTTCTAACGGTATCTGGCGGAATAAGGTCCGTATGGCATTAGTGTAAAATCGAACCTTAAAGTTTTAAAACTGGCCCAACTTTTAATTAACTTTACGGGGGAGGATTTTTAAACGCTCCGAACTTTATTCAGGTATCTATGATACGAATTTAACCGTTTATCGCGTAATCGGTAATGGCTTCTTTTGTTAAACACTATATCGTTAATCTGTTTTGTGTAATTTCGTCATAATTTTCACACAGGTAGACACGACTAAGTTATTTTAAGAATTAAACACCCACCTCGCTGAAATGCTATTATCTTATTTTAAAAAAATCGATTTCTACAGTACGCTTGCGCAGTACATCAGCGGTGCATGCGCAGTACATCATAAGTGTGAAAATAAGTGAAAAATGAAAAGAAACGTTTAATTATACTAATCTAACATTACATTTCAACTGAATACAGTAAAATACAAGGGGACTTCACGCGCCCTTCGACGTTTTAATAGAAATCCTGTATTTGTTCTCATTCAAAGGGTCATAAACGTCTGAATCAACAGCGACGAGATCAGGGTCCGTAAAAGGGTTTCCCGTCGTAGTGGCCGGGCTTTCTCCCTGTCCCGGCTTGACAAGGGACACCCCATCAGTCCCTAGGCGCATACAGTCGAAGTGTAACACCAATATTGTTGCGCTCTGTATGCGAGTTTGAAAATCTAAACACATATGTAAATTCCTCCCCTCTACGTGAATGTCGAATAATTTCGCACAGAAATCTACTCCGGGAAGGTAAGGTATCGGAACCGGTAAACAAAATGGCGGCGGATTTCTAGCTGGAAAAGGAGAAAATACTTAGTTTTGTAAATATTCCAGAAATATTCTTACCTGAAAGAGAGTTCGAGAACACGAAATTATTGTTGAATGCCATGTTCATGGTGATACCAAATATGTTAGGGTCATATCCGAGGCTCATACATCCTGAGGGAAACAATAATAATTAAAAACAATTAGAATACCACAACACTAAATGATAAAACAGAATTGATTAAACAAGTTAATTCAAATAATCAACTTGACCCAGCAGAAGGCCTAGAAGTGTTTAAAAACAAAAATAAAATATTTAATAACGGCCCTGCCCCTATACCTGCCACGATCCTTTTTGACCCGGTAAGTAGAGGGACAAGGTAATTAAAATCTAATTAGGAGTAAGTGGAATCGTTAAAAAGTAATTAAGGGTAAAAAATTTTAAAACCTTAGTGTTGTGGTTGAGGTGTTCGTCGGTTCTAACGAAACGCTTAATTTCCGGTGTGATTTAACTTTAATAAATGTTCGTCGATTCGCAAAACGAAAGGTGCAAACCTAGCTGGAGGCCTCCGCCCGTTGTTTAATGGCACGCGATTTATCTTAAGCCCATAAAACGATAGGCATTTGGGATTTCGAAGATGAAAAATCTGTATCGGATCATAAATCCTTACCTTCTTGGTTGAAGTTGAACTGGGCCATATTGAATCCCGCACAGCAACTGCAAACTAGCTGCTGACAGGAGCAGCCGTTCGCCCTATATCCGAATATTCTATATTTGCCGACAGTTTTGGTTAAATATTGCCCACCGGCCATTGAACTTGACAAATTGTTTCGGACGGATGTCATCCTGTACGAATTCCCAGTACTAACATCGTAGTATATCGATCTAGAAGGCATCAGATCTTCTGCGAAACGAAAGAGTAACTGTTAACTGTAACCACTGCCTTTAAAAGCATATATTTTTGAAATTACTCCTTAAGGATTACTTTAGCTTTTATTACACTACATATTAGTTACATTATAATATAACTGATGGATTGGAATAAATTTTCCAATCAACAAATACAGTGAAAGCTCCCCTAAGTGGACACTCATGGTCTCACAAGCAAAGGCACTCAACTATATCTCATTTAGGGCATTTAGGGATCGTTGGGGTTAACTACCCTAATAAAAAGTCTTTCGCGAGTGTCACTTGCTAATTTTGATGAAATTTACCACAGTATTTCTTTGCTACGTAACGTAAAAATCTTTGAAAGGATTTATAAAGGTTAGAAATTAGGGGTAAAAGTACCTTTTCGCTAATATCTTGAAAACGAAAACTATCGAAAAATCTTAAATACTAATTAGTATTCTTTCTACTCTCTATTGATGTTGCATTCAATACTTTGAAGACAAACCCTCAGTTAATCACCCAATAAGATTATTAAACAATAGATATTATACTATTGTACTCTCTTTCCAAAAGAATATCCTGATAAAACTGTTAGGTATTTAAAAACTACTCTGAAGAAAAACCGTAAATTAGTCACACAATAAAATGAAAAAAATTTAAAAAAAATTCATTCTTTCGCGGGTGTCACTTGCTGATTTTGATGGAATTTAGCGCAGTGTTTGTTTTCTGCGTGACGTAAAAAAACTCTGAAGGGATTTATAGAGGTTAGAAATTAGGGGTAAAAGTACCTTTTCGCCAATATCTCGAAAACGAAAACTATCGAAAAATTTTAAATACTAGTTAGTATTCTTTTTTAACAATCTCTCTTTTGATGTTGCATTCAATACTTTGAAGATTAACTGACGGTTTTCAGTTAATCACCCAATAAGATGTTTGTGGTAAAATGAGGTAAACTATTAAAAATTTATTATAATTTAGTATTTCACGGGTGTTACTTGACGATTATGATTAAATTTACAACGATGTTTTGTTTATACGTGAAGTAAAAGCCTTTGAAGGGATTTCTAAGGGTTAAACATTGTTGGTAGAAAGTATATTTTCGCTGATATCTCAAAAAGGAAAAGTATTTTCCTTGTAAAAGAAACATTTTTAAATATTTGTTAGTATTCCTTTTTAATAATCTCTTTATCCCTGTTAGATGGACTAAATTATCCTTATTTTCTTTAAATAATAAAATCGATATGACATATGAATAAATATTTATTTGTAATGAGTTTAAAAGTAACAAACAGAAAAAATACTTAAATATCCTGAACGTTGAATTCTATATTACTGTTACAGAAAAATTTTAAATGTTACTTAGTATTCTTTTATTACTTATTTTTTTTAAATAATAAAATAGATACTAGATATATAAATAAATATTTTTTAGAAAGAACTTAAAAGCAATAGACAAAAACCAGATAAAAGTCCAACGTACCATTATACGATTACTACTTATATTAAATTTAACTGGTCCGTCGTACACCATCAAGTATTATTGTATGTATCAGCAACCGAGTCCTTATAAAGTGTGGGGTTAATTCAGTCGCTCCTAAAAAAAAGTTTGTAATGAATTCACCTTAACATTACACAACTACGATCCATGTTTGATTCAACTTATCTGTCTAGTATACATGTGGTGGCTACTTGGCAGATTTCAGTTGCAAAGCAGCAGACAGAAACAAACAATCCACTTAACATCCTAACCTTGCTACTAAGCATTTTTGTTTTATGAATATTCCCGACATTCCAGTGAATGAAGCAAATGTGTTTGAAGGAAAAAAATACAACGTATTTTAATGGACATTTAGTGAATTTTGAAATTAAACAATTCCTGTGTTTAAAACATTTTCTTCGTGATTTTCCTTATTGCCAGCAATATGTCGAATAAAACTAACATTTCACAAAAAATAAATTAGTAATATAGGATCCAATTTTCTGTTTGTTGCTTTTAAAGTCATAACAAATAAATATTTATTCATACGTCTTATATCGATTTTATTAAGAAAATAAGGATATTTTTGTCCATGTAACAGCGATAGAGAGATTTTTAAAAAGGAATACTAACAAATATTTAAAAATGTTCGATAATACTTTTCCTTTTTGAGATATTAGCGAAAATATACTTTCTACCAAAAACGTTTAACCCTTAGAAATCCCTTCAAAGGCTTTTACTTCACGTATAAACAAAACATCGTGCTAAATTTAATCATAATCGGCAAGTAACACCCGTGAAATACAATATCGTAAATACCTTATTTTACCACAAACATCTTATTAGTTGAAGTTGTTCTTCAAAGTATTGAATGCAACATCAATAGAGAGATTTTTAAAGAATACTGATGTATAGATTTTTCGATAGTTTTCGTTTTCGAGATATTGGCGAAAATGTACTTTCTGCCCCTAATTTCTAACCTTTATAAATCCCTTCAGAGTTTTTTACGTCACGCAGAAAACGAACACTGCGCTAAATTCCATCAAAATCAGCAAGTGACACCCGCGAAAGAAGGAATTTTTATTAGGGTAGTGAACCCCAACCACCCCTAAATGTCGTAAGTGCCTTATTTTACCACAAACATCTTATTGTGTGACTAATTTAAGGTGTTATAACATATGCTTGGTTTAAACAATCCCTGCGTTTAAAACATTTCTTTCGTGATTTTCATTATTGTCAGCAATACGTCGAATAAAGAAAAATAATTTTACACAAAATTAGATTAGTAATATAGAATACAATTTTCGGGATATTTAACCATTTTTTTTGTTTGTTGCTTTTAAACTCATTATAAATAAATATTTATTCACACGTCTTATATCGATTTTATTATTTAAAGGAAATAAGGATAATTTAGTCCGTGTAACAG
>JAWQRM010000623.1:0-20909 GCA_033557675.1 Coptodactyla brooksi | reverse complement strand
ACGTAGACCAAACGCAAGACGCTGCAGCTCCAGTGACGAGACCACTTCCGCTTCTGATAGCACGCGAGGTCATGACCCTTCTCCCAGCGTATTGGTTGAGCAGAAGGTAGGCCGTTGTGCTGTCCGGTCTTCCAAGGCATCTTCAATTTCTTACCTCCAACGAGTCCACTCTTCCCCCTCCTCCTTTTTCCTCTGTTCTTTCATCTTCTTCTTCAATCGGCGGTATCCGACCTTGTCAGCTTGATGTTTGGCGGTGCACATCGCCTTATAGATCTGCTTGACTTCATCGGAGCGCACGTTTTGCCCCTTCGATGGTCACCTCTCCGGAAGTATCTCGGACGCTGCTCTCCTGATCATCTCTGTCCAGGAATCTCCAATAGACTCACATCTTACTCCCTGAAGTTGCATATGTTATACGCCGCAGACGACCGTTCCGATGATTATGCTAACGCAAGCACTGCTTGCCTTTCCAGCCAACGCAAGCACTTCATATCCAAGCACCGCTACATGTACGTTCCTGCAAGCCCCTATAATCATGCTTGTAACTTACAGTACAAAGAATTTTAACATCAATAATGTATATCTTTCATTTAGCAAAAGTTACTATTATTCCCTAGTCAATAGTTCCAATCGAAATACACAAAGTGTAATTTCTGCAGATGTGCTAGCAATACTATCAATGAATTAGATGAAAGACGGAGAAAAGAATGAAAATAAACTGACCTCCGAGCAGGATTCGAGCCTGCAACCTTCTGCTTTCATGATAGGTGCTCTACCACTGAGGTAGTGATGGTCTCTCATAACATATAATATACTATAATATACTTATAATATACTATCTTTACTTCTTATTGAAGTAAAAAAATAGCAGAAGGTAACAGGTCCGAATCCTTCTCGAAAATCATTAAAAATTACGTGTTTTGTAATTGAACGAAATATCCAGAGAAAAATAGCAGGATTCACACGAACAACATTTAAAGTGAACGAAAACGATGGTTCATATATGTCGTATTATACGTTTAGAGAACTCTATCGAATCGTCAATTTGTCGTAAAAGTGTTTATGTTTTGTTAGCATTTGACGTTATCATGTTTTATTTACATGTTTTTGTTATTTTCCACTTTGATACTATATTAGTCTCTTGTGGGCATTCATCACTAAGAAATTTGCATGATTTCTTCATGTATTAAATTATATTAAACAGCTAAATTAATGGAAAAATCTTAGATGAATACTAGTAAATTATCAACAGCAGTGATTCCTAAAGTGTGCACCGTAGCGTTCCTGGGAACAGCGACTTTGTCACAAGGGCGACGCAAAATATCTCAAAGTAATTATACTCTAATTTATTAAGCAGATTTTGCAATTTTGCATTTTTTTAACAAAAAAAAATAAAAAGCACAATATTGTTAAATGATTTTTTTTGTGGTTTGATTTTTAGGTGACCTCATATAAAACTAAAACCACTGGCTCAGAACGTTCTTGAAAATGCAAGTCAGCATTCACGATCTTTAATCGTACTAGACACTTCACGGTGCGCAGATCCTTCACGACAAATTTGGACTGTTCTGAAAGATTTTGCGGACGAAATATGTAAGCAAGCATTGCCAACTCAATTCAGGCAATTACTTGATAATGTAGTGAACATTCCGCACGTGTCATAAGGAGACAAAGTGATATAAACTAGTTAATGTAGTATATTTAGTATTATATTTATTGTCGCTTATGAATAGTTTTTTTTTGTCTACGTATCTTTCATGATGAACCGGTTTTGGGCAGTAATAAACGTGAAAGTGCACATGAAGGAAATACACTCTCAACCAGAGGCACCATTGCAAAACACGAAAATATCGTAAATATGATTTATTTAGAGTTTGGTTTTACGTCGACAGAAATTAATAGTGACGAGAGACCACAATGCGTATTGTGTATGAAAAATTTTGCACCAGAGTGTATGCTTCTAAGTAAATTGAAGTCTCATTTAGAAACTAATCACCACTGCATGGTTAAAAAACATCGTGATTTCTTTGCCACGAAGTTGAAGAAAGGAAGACAATAAACAAGTACGTTTTTCAAAACTGTATCAATACCTAGCAATGGTTAACTAGAATCATACAAGATGGCTTATAGAATTGCGAAGCGAAGGAACTCCCACAATATCGCAGAAGAACTTACTCGCTGCTGTAGATATGGTGAACATCATGGTGAGTCTGCTGGGACACTGCTTTTAACCGTGCCTTTGTCTAATAATAGAATTAGCCGCAGAAATTAACAAATTGCTGAGGATATCAATAATCGATTAATTAGAAAAATCAAAGGAATGAAATTCGAATTACAGCTAAATGACGCTACGAATATTATTCAGGTTGATTATTTAATATGCTATGTACGGTTCATAGATGGGAATAACAATACAGAAAACCTTCTCTTCTGTAAAAATATCACTGCAGAAATAAAGGCTCGGAATTTGTTCGAAAATCTTAATATATTAATAATTAAAATAATTTAGATTGAACTATCAGATTGGACATTTATTGCTATCTGTATCGATGGAGCTCGTTTCATGTTTGCCTGTTATGGAGGATTACAGGCACTTATTCCAAGCAAAACTCCTGATCAAAACTCCTGATGCATTATTGTTACTTTGTTTGCTAACTGGAAATGTTAATGGAATGCTAATGGAATGTTGCCATCGCACTATATTTTCGAGTGTTCAAAAATTCATTTCACAATATAGAGTTTCACTTATGGCTCAGAAAGACGCACATAATTATAATACACGGAATAAGGATAATATTCGTCTAGAACAGTTTCGTCTCCCGAAATCCCGCTGCGCAAAACATTATTTCGGTTTGAAAATATTTAAAGCTATTAATGCAGACGTTAGAGCGAAACCACACGAAGCAGTCATAAAATTAAGTTAAACTACGCCATAACTACACCAAAACGGAAACGTTTATTTGCTTGACGCACGTTTCGCTGACCATGTCGGTACCATTAGAAGCGACGAAGACAAATACTGAAAAAACTGCTCTACGTTCTCTATCTATATAAAGAAGTATAAACCAGATGTTTCCCTATTGTCTAACTTCCCCAATAGAAACAATTTTAAATCTAAGATAGTTCAATTTAAATTAAAGCAATTTAGATTGAACTATCAGATTGGACATTTCTTGGTATCTGTATCGATGGAGCTCGTTCCATGTTTGGCTATTATAAAGGATTACAGGCACTTATTCCAAGCAAAACCCCTGATCCACTTCCATTATTGTTACTTTGCTAACTGGAAATGTTAATGGAATGTTGCCATCGCTCTATATTTTCGAGTGTTCAAAAATTCATTTCACAATATAGAGATTCACTTATGGGTCAGAAAGACTCACATAATTGTAATACACGGAATAAGGATAATATTCGTCTACAACAGCTTCGTCTCCCCAAATCCCGCTACGCAAAAGATTATTTCGGTTTGAAAATATTTAACGCTATTAATGCAGACGTTAGAGCGAAACCACACGAAACAGTCATAAGATTAAGTTAAACTGTGCCATAACTACACTAAAACTATTCCCCGTCTTTATTAATCGTGTTTTTGCATTTCATGATTTCTAAACATTCAAATGCATCCAAAAAATCTATTGTTGGATACATTTCTAAGTAATCTAGCATTTCCTATACTAATTATTTCTCTCATGCCAAAATATACAATTACCAGATTCTCTGCCCTTCGCTAAATTACTAACCCGTGCAACCACTCTGGACTCAACCTTAACTAGTCTAATAAGCTATACAGAGTGCTGAACAGTATTGGCTCTCTGTATACATTAAATCTATTCTTACATTTGAACATTTAATTTCAACTGCATTCAAGAACCTATTGTTGGATACATTCCTAACTAGTTTTACGCTGTCTACGTAGATCGTATGGTTGTTATTAAAAGTATGTTCATCTACGAGTATATCGAATTTCTGCGTACGACCGTACTTTAGGTGAGCCATGTGCTCTCTCAATCTTGTTCGTACAGACCTTCTAATTTGTCCACATTTTTCCAATATATTTATTTTATCTTTGAAATTCCCTAACAATCTTTCTAATGTATTTTTTGACTGAAAAATTAATGTTGTGCCCGTTTTATTAAAAATTTTAGGTAAACCTCTAGTGAATTACCAGAAGGGCAGCGAAACGAGTTTTTTAGTCGGTTGTTCTTTAATTAGTTTATCTGCCAAATTCCTATCATATCTACATACATAAACATAGTTGGTGAAACATGCGTCAAGCAAATAAACTTTTCGGTTTTGGTATAGTGATGGCATTGTTTAACTTTATTACTAAGTTAAAGGTCACAAAATCCACAACTCCACTCATAAAATGTGTTTAAAAGCATCTAGTGGCACGTTCTTCAGCGTCGATGAGTTCTTGTTAAATCCGCTTTAGGTATAAGCCAGCGACAGATGCAAGGCACGAATTGTTTTTATTTTTTACATGTTTCCCTTTTCGGGTCGTACGTCGACAAGTGATTTGGCCTTTTGGCATTCATATGAAATAAAATTATTGTCATTATTATTATTACTTTATTATCTGAGTCCTGTAGTGAATCCCTTGTTGGAATGTGCAGTGAATCTAGTACGTTTTAATATAAAAACTTGTCCATTGAAAGAAAGGTTTTTCAAAAAAGCTATACGAAGGTATGGGAGTCGAGCACTCGTCCTTGTTGTACTCCAACACTGCACGATGACTCTCTGGTGGTAATGTTTTATCACGTACCTTCGAACTGCGGCAGGATTTTTTCTCTTAAAGAAGAAGGACGCAAGGATGCCGAATAATTTGCCGATATAGATTTTTTAATAAAACTGGCATACTTATGAGAAATTTTTTGAAAGCTGAGTTGCCTAAATCTCTCTCTGCAGGGAAAATACATCTACATTTCGAAGTCAATTAAAACAAACTTCAGCTTTTATAGAAAAAAAAACTAAATTTATCGAGAAGAAAACCTAATGAGGATGCGGGAATTGATTCTTTTTTAGCAGTGCAGCAATTGATTGACATTGAGTGCAGCAAACGATTTGAGGAAATGTGAAATGAGCAAATGCAGGCTCATCCATCCCATTGAACCAAATGAACGAGTTTGTTTAATAATGCAGGTACACGAATTATTTATTATTATCTCTTATAATTAGATGTTTATACCATGAACGCTCAGCGTTGCTCCGATTTTCGTCAGAGACAGATATAAAAATGCTTCAATATGTATCAAAATTAAATTAATTTGCTTCCTCGCGCGTTGCAAAACATCCTAAACGTAAATTTCATGGATATCAATTTTCTGCTCATGGCGGTGAAAGTAATGAGAATGTGAGAGAGAGAACGTTACAACTGCGAGCGCCGAAGATGTTATGGAGCAATCTCCGATTTGGTTGTCTGTAGAGTTTGCAAATAAACAATAATATTTGGTGAGTGTCAGGCACGATGTAGTCAGGGCATTGGACACAGGTCAGACGGTGATTCCAAAACATTTAAAAATATTTTAACGGCAAATGCATATGGTTACTTTTTATCCAGCAGGATCCGATAGTTGATGCAAGTAGTAGAAAGCGAAAGTCTACCACTAAGTAGTAATTTATGAAGAACTTATAAAAGAAGAGCATCTAATAAAATGCATGGAAATGCTTGGTATATTGGTGGAGCCGTATTCAATGAAGGATGTAGATCCATAGAAGTTGATGCGGCTATTAGAAACCAATATTGGTCAATAATCCAGATCTTTCGAGGAAAAGTACAACGAACAGGGAGTGGAGAAGTCGGAGCGAGAATGACAAGAGCGGTAAAGAGGTTCAGACCGCACATAGACTGCAAAATATGGTGCAAAATGCTTTCTACGAGAAAGCAGAAGAGTTGCGTTATGGCTCTGATATAGCAGACATTGCCGTAAACTACACATAATTATTACTTTTCAGTAGCGTAATCTTTAAACCGTTGTTTCTCGAAACCTAATTTTTATGGATCACTCAAATTGGCGGGAAAGACTACGACAAAACTAATTGATGTATCGACTTCGTTGAAAGCTCCCTAGATAGAATATTGCAAAGCATCCTAAATGAACTCAAAACGTTTATAAAAAAAACAATTTAAATAATTTTTACCACATAAAAATTTTTTAAATTATCAAATTAAATTCAAGAAGAACAATGTTTTTTCGAAGAATGTCTCTTCTTCGTCCAAACGTTTGAAGTCCAAAGATTTCTAGTCTCATGAACTCCTACCACGAGGCTGAGACCTCCCTCACTTCGAAACCACCCAGCTTTACCATACGAATAATTAGTAACATTTCTGATGTCACGGGAGGAGATACGTACTAGTGCTGCTTGACATCGACCTACGTACACATATATTTTAACTACTTACAATAAATGTTTATTTATCCCTTTTCGAACATTTAAGTTCAACGAACAAACAAAAATTTCATTCTTACTAAAATAGAAGGTCACTCTAAAATAAAAGTAATTCTAATAATATTTAAAAATAGAGCCAAATGAAACATTCAATTAGCCTTTTAGACTTTTAGCCTTTCTTCTTTAGTTTTCTACTGTCATAGAAATTTCTCCTCACTCTGGAGAGTATGTCTGGAGTAATAGACTGTTGAGCTTGAATAGTTTTTATTCTGAGCTCATTTACACTCGTTGACTCGTTGACGATGTTGGTAAATGGTTTGTTTTGTGTATCCTCACAAAAAGGAATCATTTGACGATAATTCTAACGATCTAGGGGGCCATATAATGCTGCCACTTTTGCTAATAATACGACCAGGAAAAGTATTTCTCAGAAACTGTCGCACCCTCTCGTATTATGAACAGGACAACAATCATGCTGAAATCAAACCTCGTCAAAGTTAAGTGGGAGGTTTCGAACAGCAGGAATCGCTTGGTTCTGCAATAGTTCCAGATATTTGTTGGCATTTAGGTTTCCATCAATGAAAAAAGGTTCAACGATGAAATCACCTAAAATACTAGTTCAAACATTCAGCTTTTGTGGATACTGCGTTCGAGTAGCAACAGTTAGATGCTTATTTTTCTGAGCACAATATGGCGTAACGGACGGATTGTGACGACCATGAATGGGAAAAGACGATTCATCCGAAAATAAAATATTTGCTAAGAAAGTTTCATTCTCGTTTGCTTTCCTACTCGGCTAACGCGGGATACATTGGCAGGTCCAGCTAAATCGCGATTTTGTTACAAGTGTTCATAGTACATTTTTTGTAATCTATAATAGTGCATTAAAAAGTGCCGTAAAAGTTTCAAACCCCTACTCTTACTTTCTATTGGTAAAGAGATTAACAAAAAAACGCCTCGTTTTCAGCTTGTAGGTTTCGGCCATAATTGCATTTTGTAACAAATTTTTACTTTAATATCATGTAACTTTTTATATTGTAATTAAACTACTGTTCAAATTACAGATTTCTCTAATAATAATAATGTAATCTTATCGAAATGTGTATCGTTGGTTATCCTTGCGAAAGCACAATTGAAAATTGAGAAAATCATAAAATTCGCAAGAAAATTTTTCGCAACGTGCGAAAGATGAAATGCCTGGTGGAAGGACACAGGTTAAAGATATTTCCACATACACAAAGAATGTAGTTCTTAAAATTTTTAAATCCTAAAAGATAGGGCCTGTACGGCACCTAATAAAGTAATAGCAAATTGATTGAAGTTTGTCAATCTAAGATACAGAGAACTATTGCACACGCAGAAACTGTACCACCTGTGCGCTGGAAGGAAGGACATAAGAAAGGCGAAAGTAGGGATGAAGAGTAGACTAATCGTTGGTAAAGCAACAGGTCAGCTTGTCAGAATACTGCTATGTCTAGTGAGATGCAGCCATAATTAAGATATTTATTTCGAAGACGGAATTAAATCAATCGCATCTTCTTGAAAATTTGGTATTAAATGTTGTGCCATCGAATCAAAAAGCAAAAATCTATCCTTATAATAAATGAATCGGATTCTAATAAATATTCGAAAACAAAATAAATTCTAAGAACCCATCTAAGCATAAAACAAAATGAATTCTAAATTTAAAAATTAAAAAATTACAAGTGCCGTTCAAATAACATAGTTAACCTGCGTGGCTAACCAACATCATAACGTGGCTAACCGACAACCTTTCACCGCAATTGCTTCTAACATTAGGAAACATTTCAGATGGTATAGGGTTCGCTACATCTATTATTTTAGCCCTCAGGGTAGCCAAATTTTCTGCTCCCGCTTGATCATAAATGATTTGCTTAAGATATTTCCACAGAACAAAATCATTTGGGAATAAATCTGGGGGCCATTTAATATACATGTCGTACCCCTAACATGGTTTGGAAAAGAGTTTGTAAATAGTTCTGTTGGAATTATTTGAGTTTGAAGTAACTCGTGATATTCCTAGCCATTTAATGTCCCATCAATAAAGAATTGGCATTCTAAACGGTTATCCAAGATTCCATCTCAAAATTAAGTTTTTGGGGGTATTGGGTGCGTACAGAGAGACTTTACCTCTCGACTTCTTGTGTACTTAAAGTACTTATAACCATGCTGGTGCAAAACTTGTGACACAGGTTTATTGCACACATCCAATTCCTCTACAACTTCAATCTATTTGATTTTGCATTATCAGCTTCCACAATAACACAAACCATTTCATCGCCCTTTTCTTTTTGCTCAAGTTTTTCCACTGAGACTTCTTCTAAGGGAGGCTTTGGCACTCCTTTAAACAATGACAATTTTCAATTTTGAAACAATATTCAAAATCGTCTGTCTACAAGATCTGGCCCTTTCTACAAAAGTAAGTGCAAATAAATTCACGCATGCTCCTGCAGAATTAGCCCCATAATACCACTTAATTACTTTTTTTACCGGAGGTGTAAACGGCGATTTGAGATTTAGAATTTACGTTAGGTAATTCGCTCATGAAAAGATGTTTTAGTTGTCAAATCTTCTCATCATGTATTCTGTTCGGTATTATATAACGTTTTATACGATCAATACATAACATCTAACTGATTTTTTAACATTTACAAGAAACTATTGAAAAATTGATACTAGTGTGAAGAATTACTTTTAATTCTTCCCTTTGGAAGGATATATGACACAAGAAGGTGCAGTAATTTAAACAAAAATTGTACTTGTAATGTTTTAATGTTATGATTAAGTGACGATGAAATTTTACATAAATGTATACCTTGTAGAAAATATGAACGACCACAGTTTGTTTTATAAAATAAAAAATGATAAAGCACTTGATTTTCCTTGTTATTATTGATTTATATCATATATTTGATTATATATGATTTACATACCTATAATAAAATGAATTGAAAACTTGTTTCGATTAACAAATATCAACGGTGAAAACAAATATCTGTACCAATTTCTTGTATTAAAGAAATTGGTACCGACATTGATTAACTAATGTAAATATTACTTCCAAATTAAATGGATAAATTCATAAATTAAGAAGTCTGTGACAATATGTGTTTAAAATTAAATATTGTGTACTTCAAATAAAATAGGTATGCCATTACGTCTAACGTTATACAAATTAGTATAGTTTTAATCGCACTTGAGAGTGAAGACCCCACCATTCTTTTGGGTCTGCTTTTATAATCAGCCATGGAAATCGATATCAATTACAATGTTAATTAGATATATTAAAAAAATAGAAAATATTAATGAAAAGAACAACGAACATATGCTATTGCGTTTTAATCGCTCGATAAAGTAATTAGATCCTCTGACGATGACGAATGTATTACGTGGATTATAAATTCTTCAATATCATCTTGTAAGTTATCAGCTGTCCACATGGTATTTTCTACATTTTTAACATGACCAATGTAGTTCTGCCCATTATGAGCAGTCACATTACGATACCCTCTTACAATTAATTCTTCGATATATTGCATTTTAAAAGTAATTGTTCGTTTTTACATAGTGCTTTTCACAAGCTGTTCACAATGATACGGAGGTAAACAAAGAACTTCATGTCAACGTTCCATTACTAGCCTATCGATCTTGTTTTTATAATATTGGGACTTATCTTCTGACACGCAAGCCAGTAAATCCCTATTTAACATATCATTATTGGCTGGTATTTCTTTCTCAGAAAGCCATTCAATGATTTGGTCTTTTCTCGATGTTGTTGTTGGAATCTTCTCTATTTTTCAACGATGATATGATGTCTGCGATGATATACTCAGCACCAGGAACAAAACCATTGTCGCCAGCAGCGTGAACTAATGCAAAACGCGATCCAAGACCACTTGGTAATTTTAAACCAGTGCTGAGACCTTGTGTGAAAGCTTGTCTAGTATTTCGAATAGTTGTATCTATCCATGTTTTGTTTACTACATGCTCAGCGTTCACCCACATTTCATCAGTATATATTATACTTCTACCTAGAAATGATAATCATGAAAATAAAAGTATAAAACAGTAAGCTGTAAGCTAACTGTACCTTCTTCTGTAAATTTTCTGATGTCTCGTAAATATTTATGCCTCCATCTAATAGTATCATCTCATTCGATAAGAATACCTTTTCGCCCTACTTTATGAAATTGGCCCATATCACGCAACAGTCTATAAGTAGTTGAACGTGAAATGTTAGGGAGAGGTGCTTGTGTGTTCTCATCATATGTATCGATCACATGTAATCGATCGCTTACTTGTACACCCTTCCTTCTCTTGCATTTCTTTGGACTCAACAGTGGGTCTTTTGTTGTTCCCTCTTGACACTATACACTGTTCGCTCTGAGCAGTCTAAAGCTTTGCTTGCTTCTTGAATAGCAGCAGTTACGTTCATAGATTCATGAAAATAAACAAACACATTCATAATCATTTACTTTTCTTTGAGACTATACGTGTCTCCCTTATATTGCTTTCTATCTACAGGCTCCATTAATACAGTGAAAGCTACAACAAATTATACAGGTTATCTAATTTGGGAGGATTAAAAATAATATGCGTACTAACTATAAACGTTTCTCTGCAACAAAAACGCACAACGCAAACTCGGATAACTGTCAATATAGCGGCCAATAACAATGTTTGCGTTTGATACAACTGGCAATATAGCAACCGGCAATAAAGGTAGCGCCATTTATAAATTACTAAGGATAATAAGAGACACAAAACTGCTGTTCAATTCCACACTGCATACTAAGGTTGAAACGCACTGTAGTACAGAAATGCATGTACATATAGCATGGATCGATTCCAAGTGTTAACAATCTTCAATGAAAATAAATTGTCCGCACTTGAATTTAAAATTAATCACTAATTACGGGTAATAATTAAATTATGGGTAAATGCTCATATTTAAGTATCAACGGATTTCAATATAAACTACTAAGTAAAAGGTTAACCATTTATATTTGAATTAAATTGTATATTTCTAATTATATCAATGACATTAGAAACATCTTCGAAGAAGGACGACGTATAATATACATTATAGGTATTAATGTAATGTGGTGTGGATAGAAAGGGTAATTATTTTACATATTGGCGGTGAAAATCGATAACTCAAAATCCTTGGACTTCTATTATCTACTAAAAACATGGCAGTGTGCTCCGTTGATTATCATCAAAATATAGATTCCTCACTTTTTGAAAGTGATGATTTGGTTTAAGAGCAAATTATTACCGTCACTGCCTGCAAAATCGAAATGAGTTGAAGAGAAAAATTCGAAATAATTATATATTTCCCTCATTGGCCCACCAAATCCAACTCCGTATGATTGTTTTATTTAGGGTGGCGTGAAAATAAAGTCTTTCGAATATCACTTACAAGAAAACAAGACAACTACAATTCACGAACTCCTAAAAAGGGTAACAGAGTTTTAAGTGCCTTAACAGGTAGGAATGTCTTTCAGTAATTGCATTGCTAGAGCAGTTTAATCATTTTTACTTTAGCATTTACTAATTAATTGTTTATTTTGTTCAATAATTAGGTTAAAAGGTTTGTAGAACTTTCCAACAACTTAAACATTTTAAAATTCACAGCCGCTATTAGCCAGAATTACTTTAGTTAGACACAGAGTATATTAGTATAGATTGGAGTACAATTCAATGCAGCATGTAATGAAGTATAGTAGTACTAATAACAGCATTTATTGTATGAGCAAGCAAATACTTTTACCCTTGTCAATGTCGCATTACTAATCACTAAAAAATATACATGTCATAAATCTACAAAGTAATAATTAATTTATTAAGTCTTTAGCTATTTATTATATTATTATTATTTTAAATATGATGTTGCGGCTCAAGAACATTTTATTTTTTGTAGGTATCTTTCGGAGATTTTATTAACAGTTAAGTAGCGACATTAATTTGACTACATCGAGCAATTTATTTTAAATTACTCGACTCCGGTTAACACGTCCACTCTGCGGTCTAACTAACCTCCAAAACTTATTTTATTTTTATTCTATGTTGGGTAATTATGGTCAGACTATTTCGTCTTTAGATACTGACAACTAAATAGAATAAATATGAGAAGATATAAGTGCCGCAATAAAGAAGACAGCCAAGGAAATGCTGAGACAAAAGAAACAAAGAAGTATTGTATTATAATAAGTAGTAGTATAGTGAAACATGTCAAATAGCTTGGGATGAGAGAAATAAGGCAAGAAAAAAGACAATCCAATGTAAAACTAAAGAAAGCAGAGATCATTTCTATCTTAAACAAAAAGAAATAGAGGAGTGGAGGATAACAATAATTTTTCCCATTTATAAAAAGGAACATAAAATTAATTGTGACTATTATTGAGTAATCTGGCTGGTAATATAAGGTATAAAATACTGAGCAAACTTTTAAAATAAAAATTGCTGTCAAAGTGAATTTACAAAAGGTTGGTCTACCATAGAACAGGTGTTCGTGCTTAAACAAATTTTAGAAAAACGACAGAGACATGAAACGGATATGCACACCTGCAGACGAAAGTCTAACGGTTTCGTGAGAGTTGGAAGTTCTACAAAAGATAATAAATCTGATAAAAATGTGGGTATCAAATACCAAAGTGAAGGTTTGATTACAAGACGAACTCTCGGAAGATTTCAGATGATAATGCGGAAGATACCAAGGAATTTAAACAGTAATATTTTTCATATACAATACTAAATTGTAAAATCTGCAGAAAACGTGCACGTTTTACAGCGAATGAGGGAAAAGTGAAGCCATGTATCAATATTTGGAAAGAATGGCGAGGGAAAAAAAGGGAGAGGACTAATGCCGCGTTCCCACTCTGCCAGCTGGCAATACCAGCATAACGCAGTATAGTGTGAACTTACCATATGGCACGATTTTGCCAACTGACACACGTCCACACTATATTGCAGTGTGCCAATTGGCATTGCCAGAGAGCATGGTGGGGGCACAGCTTAAGAATGGTTACAAAAAAAAGAGGAAATATGTATGAGAACAACAAAAAGCAAAATAAAAAATGAAATAAAAACACGAAATAAAATAAATGAAGACAACTTATGTACCTTCAGTAACTTCAGTACCTTATGTACTGAATTAATTTAGAAATATTCGGCAAATAACCAATCTTATAACGTTTAAAAGGTGTCTTTGCTAAAAGAAAATTATGTGTATTATTTTTTATAATTTCTTTATGATATGATACCCGCTCCGTTACATCCATTATCACCGAAAAAGTAATTGACCTCTGTGTTTGGCGCTTTTTATCTCTGAAACTAACGAGTCGAAAATGTTAAATAAACTTTGTTATAATCAGCATTTATTTACAACGAAAATTGAAAAAAAAACATTTGCCAGCTTCTGTCGTTTCCGTGCGATTACTTACGTGTGTAATTTCTAACAGGAGCTGTCAAAAACTTATATTTTTTGTGCATGCACACCACTGATTCCGGAACACAGGTATAGTTTTACAATTATTGCGTTTTCCCAAGTTACACTGATAAGACAAACCTACAAAATTTGGATTGTGTCATGTTTTTAACTCTTGTTAATTGATTCCGATGTAATGTATTTTGTAGCGCTGAATCCGAAAATGACCTTCATCTTTTGCCATCACTTTAGGATTTTTTGCAAATCGTAACTTTCGAAATTTGTACAAAGTAAGAAGGTTGCGAAAATATGAGATTTTAAAATAGACTTATAACGATTTTGCTTATAATTTATTCTTTGTTTTTTTTTGCTTACTTTAACACAATGTGCGTTAAATATACAATTTTATTTCATATGTAGAAGTTTCTTTAGAAACTTCTAGTCTATGAGGTTTATTTCAATGTAACATCCAGTAATAGTCAGCCATCACCGTAGTAGGTTTCTCATCCATCTCTTTGCGAACGGCAGCCAGATTTTGAGAAAAATAGTCCAAATCTGAATTTAGGAAGTGAAAGTTTTTGTACGTACGCAGCACGTTTTCAACGATTGATTTGAAGTTTGGATTCTTCTAGTTGTCCAAACACTTGGTTACTATGTCTTTAAAGGCTCCCTAGGCTCCCCAACTTCCATTTGTTTCTCAAAATTACGATCTCTGAGCGGTTTCCTAATATAGATCAGTAAAGACGCCTTCTGTGAGTTTGGCAGTTGATAAGACTGGGAATCTATCCCAAATGTGTGTACAACATTGACCTTCTTTCGGTAAGGCTTTGACAAATTGCTTCATCACCCCTAACTTGATATGTATGCAGAGAGTTGTGGATTATGGAACCTTTGGTTTAGTGGCAAAGTTAAACAATACCACTACTACACCAAAACCGAAAAGTGTAGTGGTGGTATTTTCATCTGTAGAGGCGAAAAGAGAACTTTATTCGGATCTATAAGTGTTTTTCGGAGCACATTTTTGGTTGCAGGCAGTGATGAGTCCTTGGCCGTGATGATGGCCAATCTTTCTTTATCCAATGATCTCGTGAACGAATTACAAATTTTCATAACAGATATTTACGCATACACTGTGTGACAAATAACGAGAATTTTTAGATATACAAAACACACACATTGAATTATGTTTCAAAGTTATTTTTTATTCAAAATAGTTTAACTCAATACACTTTTTGCACGATAAACCAATGCATGCATAGATTTTTATATGTGATCCTTAAGAATAGCCTTTAGTACCTGCGTCACAGCTGCTTGAATGGTTAGTGTATGTATTATCATAAAACGATCCTTTCAGCGCAATTTTCAGTTTATTGAAAAGAAAATAGTCACATACAGCCCGATATATCAGGCGAATACGGTGAGTGATCAATGACACAGATTTTTTTTTGTTAAAAATTCACAAACTTTTAACGTCTTATGCGGTGGTGCATTATCATGCAATAAAACAGTTGTTTTCTTGCGGGATATTCAGGCTTAACACGTACAATCCTTGACCACAAACGATGTAAAACTGCTAAATAATATTCTTCATTGAAAGTTTTACCTTGTGGAACAAATTCCTTGTGAATCATAAAAAATAATCAACATTGCTTAAAAATGCATTTCTTTTTTGGTTTTGTCTCGCCTTTCGACCTTCATTCTGCAAACGCTTGAATAATATTTAAAGCACCATGTTTCATCACTAGTTGTCATCGAATCAAGAAAACTTAAGCAGATTTAACGAGGGCTTTACAATGCTCTACACGAGCATTGTAGCAGTTTGTCATTTAAAGCATGTACAACAAAACGTGCATAAACTTTTTTCTTTTTCCCGAATTTTGAGTCAAAATTTGACGAACAGTTCCATACTATTGTTTTAGACATACAATCATCACCATATACTTTGTTCATAAATTCGTAAGTCTAAGCACATATTTTCTCAGCTTGAAAAAAAAATTTTAATTTAAAAATTTAATATTTGTTCTTTGTTCCATTATGTTTTCACGACATCAACACAATTTTTACCGCCATTCAAAAGACTGTAACTTTATAACCTGTCATCCGATTAGCTATCTGATTAGGCATCCAAGTTCATGGATGCGTTCGAAAGAGGAGACTTGTATCTTTCTAACAATATATATATGACGCTATATGTTCTATGATTTAAATTACAATTATTTAATCAATTTAATCAATTAATTAAGGACAGCTTTGAGGCTTGTTTTCAACGAATCTATGAACGGTCTCCAGTCGGTACTTTCGTACGAAATGTTAAAGTTATTCAAAAGTCCACGTACATCAATGCAGGAAACCAAAAAAATAATAAATTGTACGGACAAAAATAGTTAAAATGTCTCATATTTTCGTGATTTTTCGGCTTTTTTATAATTTTGAAATATGCGAATTGCGAAATATCCTAAGGTGCTGACAAAGAATGAAAGTCATTTTCAGATCTAGAGGTAAAAAATACATAAGAATCGATTATTAAATGTCAAAAAACGTCAGCATCGCAGACTTGTGTAATCGCATATTTATACACTATTGTAATGCCCAAAACCGATTATCCCCCTTAAATGAAAGGTTAACCTTTTAACCCTTTATTCATATGGTATCCTGCCAGTGCGCCTAAATTCGTTGAGCTAATGTTTCGCGCATATGTCAAACAACTATATTTTTAGGATTCCCTGATAAAAAAAATATATATACGTATAATTTCTATATTCCCAAGACCTTCATTTTCTTTAAATATTTGTGGAATCTGGTGCTTTGAGTGCTATTGTTCATTGTTATTGAGTGCTATATTTCATGGAATTTTCCCAATATGGCCAAAAATCGTTATTTTTTTAAAATTTTAATATCATGTAACCCGAATTAAGTTTAAAATTGAATGAAGTATAGAATTGAATTAGAAAATAGAATTGAATAAGCACTGTCAACTGCAATTACGATGCAATTATTATCTTTATGTCGTAATTGCGAATGTGCAGTTGTTGAGCTAATTGACTTTGGTAAAATACATTTGTACAACTTTTTATGCTGGTGTTTTTGACGGAAAAAAACTGTCCTTGTATTCGTTGGTAGAAGAAATTATGTTTTCCTTCTAGTGTGCAAATAATAAGATAAGTTATGTGTTATGTATCGTGGCATATATATCACTGTATACACATCTACTATTATCGCTGTATATATAATACAGTGATAATAGTTCATATAAATATAATAATATAATATAATCACTGTATATATAATACAGTGATAATAGTTAGTAGCGCACGTCAGTATTTGAGGCACGTCATCATTTCAACATTGCGCTCAACATCGTAGAGATATTTTCAGCAGATAGGTACCTGCTGATGTACCTCTTGATGTAACTCTACTTGTTTTTTGTTTAATATAAGTAAATAAAAAATTCACTGTTAGTCGAAGGGATAGTTTGTACACAATATATTGGCATTATTCCTAAATAATGGAAACCAAATAGAAAAATAACTACAAGAAACCAATCCCTACTACTAAAAATAACTGAACTTGATAAAATTTTTGACAAGCAACTAATAAACACTGTGGACTTTATCAACTTCTTTGATAAACTGTTCCATACTTAGCGATTAATTTCTTTTCTAGCGGCTTTATTACTTAATATCTTTTCAAAGCGCAATCCGTAATTTTTAGAAGACAAATTAGCCTATAAAATTGCGTAAAAATAAACTAAAATACTAGTGTAGTGACGGCTAAAATGCCGATTAATTGGTTGGAGATAATTTTTCGATTTTAAGGAAATTAAAGAAAAATACTCTTCATCTCATCTACCTTTTTACAAACAGTCGTTACCCCTTATCACTCCTTGTAGGATATCAGGTGGTGTCATGGTCTCGTTCCTAAACGATTTGATGGATTAGGACATCCTTTCTATGATGTATCTCAATATACGCATGTCGTCATTGATATGTTTGTCATTGATTAATTTCTCTATATACCTTTCTGTGACGATTTGCAATTATCCTTGTGTACACTTTCGGTGCAGAGGTTGAAGGATATATAGTTCTATGGTTGTCACAGTTCATGCAATTTTCAATCAACTTTTCTGTAGATTGATGCTATGAGGTTATGTCCTCAATCCTTTGATATTTCTTCATTGTTCCATGCCCTTCTATATATTTCCGGTGGTTACACAATTCCTCTTTCCCTAGATATTTTAACTTTTCTGATAGTAGATCATCTTATTCCCTTGCTCTACCAACCTTTATCTTACTTAAAACTTCTTCAAATTCTTTCAGTATGATTTTCTCTACTGTATCCCCATTTCCCTCCTTTGAATGTGCCGTACCCACGTTTTAATATTGTTTTCTTTTATAATTAACACTTATTTTCTTAGTACTCATACCAAACTGCCGAAGCTTCATCTATATTTTTGTTGACTTGATGATGTTATATGTTTTGTATTAAATATTCTAATATTATTATCATACGTGTTGTGGATGTCCCTTCCGAATTTCTTGCAGCTACTCTTTTTGGTTCTTTTGTATATACAGTGCTAAATACAGTATTATATGCTGTATACAGCACTGTATGTACTTTTCCTAATATACTCTACTCTATCTCCTTCTGAATTTATATTAATATATCTTCTCCATGCTTGGTTTTTATTTCTATTTTTACCTCTTCATGCCACCACAATATTATTCTTTTGTTATTAGTATGTATTGCAAATTATTTCTTTGAACATCCTCCAATTTTTCTCCAGTGTCTTATGTTGTATATCTGCTTCGTGTTGTTTTGGGCTGAATAGCTTTGAGACTTCATTTTTACTTCTTTGCTTTTGAATCTGTGTGTCTTAATTTCCTTGTACATATATATTTCTTATATTGCATGTTATTGCCATATTTCTTTCTAAGATTGCTTTCACGAATCTGTGTTGATTCCCTAATTCTACTTATGGTACTTTTCGATCTGTTTAATTCTGTTATGTGGGTTTTGTGGGTAAACTATGTAATCCATGATGTTTTTGCGTTCCTTTTTTCAATAAATGTACATACGTCCCCTCATTCCAGTTCCAATACCTATCGTGATGCCGTTTTCTCTGCAGAATTATATCAGTTTTCCAGTTTTTATTTATTTCTTCCTCTCCATATTCTCCCATTCTTCCAAAAGCAGAAAAATATTCATTGCAAAACTTTAGTTAGAGAGATGAGAGCGATTTAATCTACTCGTGAGTAGGTGGAGTATGTATAATCTACAGTTTACTATTTGTGCAGCAAATTCGTTTTAAAGCTAACGAGTTTTAGTTAACTATTAAAGGAAAGATAAAATCATTGAATATAAAAATGTATATATTATATAATCAGGGTATGTGCATTTCGAGAAATACCGTCTTCAGCCCAACTGCAAGTTTCAATAGTTGAGGGTTTGGAACCTTTGGCTTTGTAACAAAGTAAAAACGAAGCCACCAAAATTACGCCAAAATTTGAAGAGAACATGCTTGACGCACGTTTCGCTAACCAAGTTAGCATCATCAGCAGCGATTGAAACTATACAATCGGTATTGTCCCTCCGTCTCTATTAAGTCTATTCTTACATTTAACAATTTCTATGCTTTCAAATGCATCCAACAACTTATTGTTGGATACATTTCTAAGCAGTTTTACATTTTCTACACTTATCCTGCAGTTGCCGTTGAGAGCATGTTCGGCAACGTTAGATATTTCGGTACGACCATATTTTAAGTGAGCCGTGTGCTGTTTGAACCTTGTTTTGATTGACCTATTTTGCCTATTTTTAGGATTACCCAACAATGTTTTTAATGTATTGGACTGAAAAATTAATTTCATGCTTACATTATTGACAATCTTAGGAAAACCCTTGGTGAACTGAGAGAAAGGCAGCGAAATGAATTTTTCAGTTCGTTATTCCTGTGGAAAAAATGTATCATAAAAATGTTTCTTTTATCTATGGCAATGATTTAACTTATCTACTAAATTCCTATCATATCCGTTAATAGTAGCTATATTCCTTACACGATTCCCCTCTGTTCTATATCTTACTCAATCAAGTAGGAAATTAACCTAACGATGAACTAGAAAGTGTAAACTGGCCATTTTGTATTGGAGACAGTGAGAGGAATCTGCAGGAGTGTACTAATTGCAGCGGTGTTTTTCTGTAAATATCAAACTCCAAACCCAAACTGCGCTGCTTTTCTCTCAGCTTACTAAGGGCTTTCCGAAGATTTTCAATAATGTAGACATGAAATTAGTTTTTCGGACGAAAAATGCATTAAAACATTGTTGGGTAATCCTAAAGACAAAATAGATATGTTGGACAAAAGTGGAATATACCAAGTTAGCCGCATTGATTGTGATAAAAACTGCTTCGAAATGTCCAACAATCAAAAGTCAAATGGATCCAACAATAAGTTGTTGGATGCATTTGAAAACATAGATATTATTAAATGTAGAAGTAGACTTAATAAACACCAGGGCCAACACCGATTAGCCCTTTCTATAGTTTGATAGACTAGGTTTAATAGATTTATAGAAAACGCTGGACGGGTTGGCAGTTGTAAAGGGTAAGGCCAGAGGCTCTGTATCCTTAGGCTAGATGACATGCGAATAGGAAACGCTGTGCGGGGAGTACATTTACTATTATGTAAACGGATAGTGGAAATAAGGTAAGGAAACGCTTAATTGGTCTCCTATTGGTCGCGAAAAACCAATTAGGAATCGATTAAGCGTGGCCTTTTTAGTATATACAGCATCAGTCAGTTAATAGTTAATAGTCTTTCATCGCTCCTGATGATGCTAACTTAAATTAAATAACATAATAAGAGGACACTGGTATAACCAAGATTAATGTAATACAAACTTATTAAACAACAATAACGGTCGGCATGTAAACACACAATGTACAAAGTTCAATCTAAACATAAACTTTTCGGAAACCTGTCTTAAATGGAAAATTAAAATTAAAAATCGAGAGTAGAACTGAAGATACACAAAGTAAATTAGCATTATTTAAATAGAGTAAGGAATAGGCG
>JAWQRM010000622.1:0-20930 GCA_033557675.1 Coptodactyla brooksi | reverse complement strand
ATTGTATGACCGCTATAATCGTTGTATCGCCTTCGAAGGCAACTACATTGAATAATAAAATCAAATTTTATCAAAAAAAATTGTTTTCTATGTTAGCCTACGAACTTTTCAGCCCAACTGTTATATCCTCGGTATCGCTTACCACTTCGAAAATATTCGTCGCATGCATCTGATACATAGTCGAATAAGATCATTATCGCCGTCACCATGGTGAAAAAAAGTATCTAAATCAATATCTACTTAGTGATTTTCAGATGCTATGTATTCAACAATACACGCATAATATTCAATTCGTCGATCCTTCAGCATACTAAATTATAGAAATGATGATCTTGAAGTAAGATAAAAACTTACGGGTTTACGGGCGTACATATATCTGTATACAGATACATATGTACATCAGGACTCGAAGGATTTTCTTCTTTTTTGTAACAAGTCATGAACAACAACAAATAGATACTATCCAAAATATCCTCTAACAAAGACAATTCACAACTGTGTCAACCAGAAACCAACGATAAACGAAAACTGTGCAGCTCAGTATTTGTCCACACACCATATCTGAGGTAAAATGTATACTTAAAAATGTACGTAAATTCCGAAAGTAAAAACTAAAAACTCCCTTGGTTGATGGTTCTATTTTTTCCAGTATATAAATTCCTCTTAATGAATATGAATTAGAAGCATCACGCGCCCAAAATACATTATACATTACATTATTTACAAAATGATTATCAGATTTAGCAGATTTGAATGGTACTTACTGAGTGAATATGATGGGCCCTCTACAAAGGCAGAGCTGCTCATCTGCAATTATGTTTGTTATTTTTACTCTATAAATGGAAAAGGCATTTATTATTAGGTCATAGTTTGACAATTATCTAACATAACATAACATAATATCCCTACTTAGAGAGGATAACCCTGCGTTAGTATGAAAGTTATAATCAATACTTATAGTTTCACACTCATTACATATTTTGTTTCACAGTGTTCAGCTCAATGATTACCAGATTTAGCAGATTTGAATGGTACTTACTGCGTGAATATGATGCGCCCTCTACAAAGGCAGAGCTGCTCATCTGCAGTTATGTTTGTTATTTTTACTCTATAAATGGAAAAGGGATTTATTATTAGGTCATAGTTTGACAATTATCTAACACAACATAACATAATACCCATACTTAGAGAGGATAACCCTGCGTTAGTATGAAAGTTATAATCAATACTTATAGTTTCACACTCATTACATATTTTGTTTCACAGTGTTCAGCTCAGAGTCAATTTGATCGTGCTTAGAATAACATTGTTTCTGAGTTTGGTAATTTCATTAAATCTACGTTCATTTATAATTTACTACAACTTTAGTTATGTTTATTTACAGTTTTACTCTTTCAGTGAGGGTAAAAACATGACTCTTTCACTTGAGGGAGCGCAAGTAATTTTGAAAAAATATGTGGCAGAAGTTCTAAAGCAGCTGAGAAGGATAAAAAATGCCGCAGCTAATATTGAAGAAAATATATTGGAACCAGAAACTGATGATGACGATGACGACAATATGGTAAACGGCAACGAATTTGAGTATGAACATTAAACGTTGTAGAAGATGCATCAGACAATTCTAGTAATCAAGAACCTAATGACAATATTGTTTCATCATTCAAGGGTAAACGCAACAGTAGAAAAATACTACGTAGTAATATAACTGTTGAATATTTCGAACCATATAGCTTACCATAAACTTTGCTGATGACACGACTAATTTATGACTAATTTATTGTTGTTGTATTATGATCCCGTTCTGACGAAGATTTTGGTGATGTGTTTCACGACGCGTTTCGAGTTCGTCATTTTCAAATGTATTTGTAAAACGTGTAGCACGCTTCTAGGTTTCTGAATATTAAGTAATGAGGTGAAGATAACTAACAGGACCAGCATTATGTTAGTTATGAATTTTTATGTTGATGACGCAATGGTTTCTCCTGTGTTTGTTAATTTTAGGGCTTCCCCTGTGTCTAGTTTTTCGCCTTTTCCTTGTACTGCCAATATTCTCGTTGTTTCCTCAATGGTACCTGGCTCATATACGAACGTTTTTTCAGTACATATGCCACTGTACTCACTGTTGTTCGGACTATTATGGCTATACGATTTTTAATAATTTTTTTTTCATTCTTATTGACTGCAAGTTCCGTACTATATTGTGAATTATCCGTGCTGTTAGATGCAGATTATTCATGAAATATGCAAAATGCATCAAGTATTGCTTACACAAAATAATAGAAAATAAAAACAGTACCTTACATAGGGTTGAGGATTTTTGCTTGCATAATTACCATCACTACACCAAAACCGAAAAGTTTGTTTTGCTTGGCGCACGTTTCGCCGACCATGTCGGCATCTTGAGAGGCGGTCGCGCCAATTAATTGCCAATGTAACCACGCGTTACATTAATGTGTTCTGTGACGCAATAATATTCATTATTATGCTAATAACAGAATTTTATGTTATTATTATTGGATAATCATTTTCACGGACTTATTTAACATCATTATTAACAAGTTGAGTGCACAAAATATAACTATTTGTGTTAAAGACAAACCTACACCTTTAACATTGAAATGTATGTATGCATTCGTGTTTTCATTATTGAATCAAAGTATTAAACAGTTTGTATCAATTGTTTGCTAAAATTCAATTAGGGATGAGCGAGGAGTTTGGATGGCATAAAATATTAGTATTAATAACCAATCAGCTACAAAGCCCAACAACACCCGTAATTAATAAAACTCCGACAAATTTTTGCGTAAAACCTTTAAAACTGACAGGTTAATTAACCGCAGATTCGAAACGCGAAAATACTTACACCGCACAAAGGAAACGAGAGTTGTACATCGAAAATTTATTGATTGTTCAGCAAGTCGAGCATCCGCTTGATAGATCGCTTAATTACCGGCCACAGCTAGTCGGTGGTAGCGATATTTTACAAACACACAGAAAATAATCGAAGATAATTGGACGACTTATCTGCAGTACGTACTCGTCCTGCAGAATTAATTTGTTCCGCGCGTCAGTGCATATAATATCTGCATCTCAATTTATCGCCAGGCAATATATCACGGCTGGGCCGATGAGAGTTGTGCAGCAATTTCGACAAGCAAGAAATAACTACTCCGACGAGGGGTGTACGCTTATTAATGTGGTATATCATCTAAGCCCTCCCCACCGCAGATTAACCAGTATCGTCGCTATTCTCGCCCTGTTCTTGTCGCAGGACCCAATAGAAACATTGCATATCTAGACGAATTCGTGTAAAACAAACAAAAATTAATTCGCAGTCGAAACTAATCAGACATTCATTTCAATTTCCGGATTAAAATCGTTTGTTTATAAGAACTGCGAATAAAGTTCGGCAAACATTTCAAGTGTAGCTAATATTCAATAGTTCTCCATTAAAGAACTCTTTTCTTTATGATGACAAGTTACAATCAAGGACACGAGTTTAGCTGTTCCTCATTTCATGAACGTGGATCATGAACAAGCTCTTATTTCCTTTATTTAGGTGTACAGATTAACTCAATGCGCTAATTTCATCATTCCCTTAATATTTTTTGCATTTCTTTTAGCTGTGATATTAGCATTCATTTGGTATTTATATCCAACAAATAATACGTTTTATAACTCAATTAATTATAAAACGTTGGTTCTATATTTCAATAAGAAAGCTGCAAGAATATTAAACGGTTCTCTGCTTAATTATAGTAATATTCTTAAGCTACTCCTTTTTTCTACCGTTTGTATATTCCGACGTCGTGAACATGTCGTAGTTTGCTGCCTCTGTTTTTGGCGTCCTTTTCGCGCCGACATCTAGTGGTTGTTTTCTAAACTCGGTTTCTAGCGCCGATAAATAGGGTTATATATTTCTAGTATTTTCGATGCATTTGGCTGGTGTTGTTGAATATTCTATATAGAGGAGACTGTGTGAGTTGGATTTTTGCGAAATCTATGGAAGACTGTTCGAGTCGCGTGGTTCGTGGATTTGCCACTACACTTCTTCGAGTTGAGGACGAATCGTCGATTTTGAATTGTTTGGAATCGTGGACGACGTCCTTTCGACCATTTGTCGGATGTATCTATAAGAATCATCGATTACGTTGGTCTGCTTAAGTTCTGAATGTATGTAGGGAGGAAATTATGTTTCTTCCAAGGGGAATTCTCGTATATTTTTCGCCTAAATGTCGTACTTCTACGTTTCTCCTTAGGTCTTTGTTTTGTATTACCTCTAACTGGTATCCAGACGCCATTTTGAAGTATTGGGGAGGAAGTATTTTTTTGTCATTTTTTTGTTGATCCTTATGCTGTCCATAGACGTGAGAATTACGTACGTCAGCGTGTACACGTTTTTGGATATTGGTTCTGTAGCTGCTCGTGGAGCTTCGCAGTTTTAAGCGGTATCTACAAGGTGAAGAATTATGCAACTAATTTTGTTCAGATTTCGATTGTATACGTGTATTTTCATTACTTACCTATTTAATGTTCAAAAGAGTTAACTTCTTCATTGTTTTTGATATTATTGAATTTTGTATAACTAATTAGTTAACGAATTTTAACTAGTTTTAGTTGCAAATACTAATAAGTATTTGCAACTTTTATACAATGTTATTAAAAATGTGTCTAAGCAACTTGATTTTTACGATTACGTCAGATTAACGCTTTTCTGAAGTTTTGTCACTAGCACTTGTTTAACAAGTCAATGTGTGATACATCATCGTATTCAGAAAAATAAATACAATCCGACGGTGTGCTCATATCACATCGTGTCCATTACAAAAAACAAAGTGCATTCCGAGAAAACAAAAACGAAACGTTTAGTGAAAAACTTGCCATGAGAAAGTTTTTACAGGTTTTAAAAGAAATCATAAATGAGAGTATTACAGCGGATTTTCGAAACTATCAATTTTCAGCTTTTTCCTGATTGCAAACAAACCGTTCAAGGTAATTCATATTTCTTAACGGATTATTACTCACCATGGAATTTAGCAACTTTGCCTCCATTTAACCGACCTTATATCTCTTATAATAAGCGAGATCCCCATGTTGGAACTCGAATTTCAATCACTCTGTATACTCATGTTTGTAAAAATTGCAACACCATGAAAGTGTCCCGACCATTGCCATGGAGAACATGCTTGGACTCATTTCTATCGAGATACACATCAGAGAGGTAGCAGTGAGTATGATAATCAGAATCCGAGCTTCGGGTTTTAGGTGTGAAGTTATCTGTGGAGCCGCGCGCAATCAACTGTGGGATGCTGCTAATAGGGAGCAACCATTTCTTGGTGTTGCGAGCGACACGATGAATCCACAGTACGTGTTCGATAAGCCATATCAACTCCATTTAGAGAACAAACGGGTCCCTAAACATAGAGGAAGCGTCTTTATTTATACAGATGGTCCGAACAAAGGAGGGTTCAAGTGCTGGTGTTTTTTTCCACCGACTTAAACCGTGAAGAGTATCGGCCCCGTGGTGCTTTTGCCACACCGGTGCAAGCAGAACTGACTGCCATCTCCATGGCAGCAAGCAGGATTACCAGCACTAACGTTCAAGGTAAACACATTACTATTTTTACAGATAGCAGGCAGGCAATTCTCAATTTGAAAAAGAATCACATTTCATCGAAATCGGTACTTGAATGTCACAGAGCACTGATTCAGGCAGCTAAGAAAAATACGGTTTCTATAAGATGGGTAAAAGGCCACTCATCGTGTAGAGAAAACAAAAAAGCTGACCAGTTGGCGAGAGAGGCCTCCAAAACTTCACCTCGCTCTCCAGAACCGGTAACGCTTCCGACGAATTCTACACTGATTGAATTGGTCAAGGAGCTATCCCAAAAGATGCCCCAAGAGAAATGGGATAATCACCCGCGCTGTCAGACAGCTAAGGAGACACTTCCCTATCTGGATGCTGCAACAGCTAAGTATTACACTAATCTATCCCGGAGGAACTTCTGAAGCGGAGTCAGATAACTTGCGGTTATTTGACTCCGCTTTATGTAGGAATTGCGAAGCAGAGGAGGAAACATCTCTACACGTTTTATGCGATTGCCCAGCACTCAACAACTTAAGAGAAACCTTTTCAGGGGACTCAACCGTGACTTCAGATGGAATCCGGAGCTCCGCCCCGGAACGTCTGCTGGCCTTCATGAAATGTGTGGGCTAGGCAAAATTCTGGTTGTGTTGTTTTCCAATATCACACAAATATTTCTCCATTCACTTCACTAAATGCTATAAGAAACCTATTTCCACCTCATCCTGTCTTGCACCCAAGTTTTTGCTTCTTAAGGGGTCATGCCTAGTTGCAAGGTGAAGAAAAACCTGATGTTCGGGAATTTTTATAAGAACGTTCCGACTATTTTTCTTACAATAAAATATTGACATTAAAAGTGCATGCATTAAATATTTGAAATTTTTTTCGTTGAAGAATATTGTAAATTAAATTATTTAAAACGGCCACTTTAAAGAAAGTTGACTTTTCAGAGATGTCCTGGGGTATACACGAAAGCTCCATGCCAAATCATCTGATATGAAAACCCAAAAAGATTCTGTTTGTGTATGAATATACCTTGTTCGTGAACGAAGGATTTCTTAAGAAAATAATTTTTGAGAAAATGGCTGCCATTTTAAGAAGAAGTGTATTTTCTCGGGCTCTTAATTTTTCATTTTCTTTCAATAAAAAAATGTTTCAGTAAAACAAAAAACGTTTTGTTCGTGAGAAAGCCCTTCGTACACAGATTATGCACGAGAAAATGTTAGACTGATTGGCGTTTACGGTTCTCGAGATATTGTCGCTTGGGGTTTGGTTGTCCCTCCTAACGTTGTTTCTTTGCGTCTACTTTCCTACGTCAACCCTAGCTACTCGCTCGCCCCTTTTATCCCTATAACACTAACTATCTGTTTCTATGCTCTAGCTTTGGCTTGGCCAATCGCGAGGGTACCGATATTATATTGTATATTATTTCCACCTACCTTTGTACTGTAGCAGACACTCTTTCACTAGAACACATCAGGGGGTACCTTTCAGGATTGATTGTAAAGAGACAACTTCTCTCCTCTGCAACCTCTTTATTTTTCCACGACGCGACTGCCAGTGTCTATTCTTATGCAGTCGTTGGTCGAACTCCCTGCCGATTCCCCGTGATTTCCGGTTGTTTGCCGACGCTGCAATCTTACTAGTTCGACCAACGACGCTTACAGTAATTTCTGTAACTGGGACTTTACGTGGCAATATCGTGTACACCGTACGGAACTTTCTCGAAAAATGTAATTACGAGAAAAACACGTACAATGTTTGCACTCTAGTTATCAGTAGAGTATAATTTAATTTTTTAAACTTACATTAGGCCCATAAAGTAAGCATTCTGCTGCCAAAGCCACCTCCACAGTATCAATTTTCTCCTGTCTACGATGCTTCCTGCCCTCTCGTGTAAAAACATAGAAACAACCGACTTTAATCGCCCAGCTGCTACACGCTGCCTTTCCCTACTTTCCCCACTCTTCTATCATAATCCGCTCTTGATCACTGTCCACGATACCTCGCTCGCTTATGAATATTGTTTCTTATTTCAATTTAGTTCCTTGTTTTAACAAAAAGCGTTAATTCACTTCATGTATGGGTGAAATGTCCACGGAAAAGGATCAAATTCATATGAATATACATATAGACCATACATACCCATATATACCCATATTATATACTCATAGGCTGTTGATACCTGAAGGAAACGTGGTCGGATATGTTCGTTTAATGAAACTAGCGATGTGTTGCAATTCTTCTGATTTTTCTTTCAGTAGAAATAAGAGAATGATTTTCTGATGAATTTGAAGAGATTTCCGCTTAGCTCAGTGGCCAGAGCACCATTACTAATATTGTTTTTGTAATTTAAGGACTTTGTAGACTTTTCCAGGTTTTCTTTACAAATTATAATGTTACGTCCTAAAACGAGTCGCGATAACTCGAAGTCGGAGGGGCCGGCTAAATACCTTCGAGTTATCGGAAGTCGCCCCCTCCTCCCTTCCCAAGCAAAACTTTCGTTATTAAAAATAGTGTATGATCGATATAGTACTTTAAGGCGACATCTTTCTTCTTACATTGCGGATTCTGTTCAATTTCGTTGATTAGTTTAGCTTGTTGGCTCAAACTAAGCGTATTTAACTTCCGTTTTAACATTATTCAAAGCGGACGTAAACCAACACCACAAACTCACACTCCAAAGCACGACACTAATGACTAAGCACTTCGTGCACGTGCGGTATCAGTCCGCGAGGGGTGAGGGGAGGAGTGGTTCCGCGCCCACGGACTGGAGAAAGACAATGCCATCAACAACAACAATAAGAGTTTTTCCCATCTGAATGATAAGAAATGCGATCGATAACTTCGACTTAAAAGGTGTCACTTCGAGATATGGAGATTACTTTGCATTGAAAAACATTAAATTGTTTTGGGACTTAATGAAAACTTCGAGATAAGCGAATACTCGGCTTATGAGGCTTCGAGTTATCGCGACTCGACTGTATTTTTTTCATAACTACAAACACGATACAACAAATTAAGTTTACAATTTTCGTTACGCCCGAATGCCTTTTGTTATTGAAAGATTTCGATAACATTAAGTCTAAGCATAAATAGTCGGTGCATTCAAACATCCGACGTAATGATTTTATTTACGGTTTCGGAGAAAATTGCCCTCGACGGCCAGTATCGGTGACGGCCCAACACCTCCACCTCGCCGATAGATACGCCCGTTAGTTATAGTTCGGGCATGATTTAAGCATGGTCTTAATGGGGCAATAAATACGGCCATTTCAATACACGACAACGATCATAGAAGCCGCAATACATTAGAAGCAAAATGGAAGAGCCTGGCGTCATCTATAGGTATCCAGATACCGTCGAGATATATGGGCACCGCTTGAATCATTTCATAAATTCCGTTGCCGTGGACTGGACCGCACGGTGCTGCTACCGCTTTCGCGGGATGTGTTGCTTCGTGTTTAGAGCACCTCGAGCCCTTCTATCTGATAGTCCTTTTGGGTAACTAGGAGTATTGTTTCGTGGAGCCAAGTCGTCGTAAAATGCTACTAAAAGCTCTTGCACCGTAACCTCGTACGTGTAACGTGTTCCGTTGTGAAATTAAGCTTTAATCATAAAAGGCTCCGTCATCTCAAGTACAAGGGAGTCTACTTTAGTCTCTAATAAAAGAAAGTTGATTTGTTTATAAAATTGTAGTCTTGATGAGGTTCGAAAAATGAAAGATCTCAATTAGGTGTACGAAAATTATATTTTGCCTTTTCTTCTGCAGAAAATCACAATGTCACTGCAATAATGGAAATCAAATGTTTTTTCTCTTTCCCGCCAATCTGATCCAGACATGGCATGCGTATTCCAAAAATGTCACTTGTGACTGACCAAACACGCACTTTGCAGTGTTGAGAAGCACTCCATAGTTCTGGAAACGTTTGAATATAAGACGTAGGTGCATTTTGTGCTGTTGGTGATCAACAGAAGCTTCCAAGACGTCATCTATATATGGGAAGCAAAAATTTAACTCATGTAGGACTTCATCCATAAACCTTTGCAAGGTTTGGGCTACATTCCGATGGCCGAATGACAGGAAAGGAAATGAAAATAAGCCAGCAGAATGGACAAATAATTGCAGTTTTGCATATGTCTTCTTCCGCCACAGTAATCTGATTATAGGCCTTAATAAGATTTAACGTCGAAAAGACCTTACATTCTGTTAAGGTGCTGTCAAAGTTGGCAATGTGCCTTACTGGATACCGATATGGATAAGCGCCCGGTAGTTCCCACAGCGTCGCCATTCATCATTCATCTTCGACACGAGGTGCAGTGCAGAGCTCCAAGGGCTGTCAGATCGCCTAGCAGTGCCATCTCGTAACATATTATCAAACTCCCGTTTAGCAATGAGCAGACGGTCTGGTGCTAGACTTCGAGCACGACAGGATACCGGTGGCCCTGGAGTAGTGTTAATGTGATAAACGGTCTGATGTTTTACCTCTCTTGGCCTACCCGTCGGTTTTGTGATGTTGCTGTATTCAGCAAGGAAAGCGTGATATTCTGAAGTGCCAGAAACCGTTTTTACATGAATGAATGTTATTTTCATCAGAGTGACCGGAGTAGAGGGTGACGCTAAGCTGTCAATCAAGCGACGGTGTCGTATATCTACTAACAGGTTATAGTGTGATAGAAAGTCAACACCTATAATTAGTTTAGTAGCATCACCCACAACAGATCGCCATGAAAAATCTCATCTAAAGCCCAAATTTAAATTGAGGAGTACTCATCCGTAAGTCCATATGGTTGAACAATTAGAAAATAAAAGCGTGATCGGTCTTTGACTGACAGACTGGTTACTTGCTGTGAAAGATCAGCTATTTGCTTCTGCATGTCTTGTAAGATGCTCAAGTTCGCATCATTACTTGTGCCTGGCTGTGTTATACTACATATGTTAGAAGAGGGCAAATCTTCAGCAATCTTATGGGTTAATTGCATAGCGTCATCTAAAGGTGCGTTCGTCTGAGTGGTTATGATAGCTTGAACATTAGACGCAAGCGACGCAAGAACTGTGATAGTTTCCTATCTCTCTTCGCACAATAAAAGCTTTCTAATTCTTTGTTCCTTAGGTACGGAAAGCATATTAATTAACTCGCTTTTCAGTTTTTCTTACTTGCCAAACTCAGGAGGTGACGTAATAATGCCTCTAATTGCGCAATGACAGTAAAAATTTTGTTTTGTCGCAAATAATCTTAGGTAGGGCAAACTAACCTTCGATCTGCGCAAACCAAAGAGAGGGCTTTTCCAGGTAAAAAGAGGAACACGTACTCCAACACGAAAAATTTCAGCATTATCCTGAGCCTCGCACATCATGTTGATATTCAAAGTCGGGAGTCACCAGTTGCAGTCTTGCTGAGGTTCGAAAAATGAAAGTTCTCAATTAGGCGTACGCAAAATTATATTTTGCCTTTTTTTCTGTAGAAAATCACAATGTCACTGTAACGATGGAAATCGAACGTTTTTTCTTTTCCTGGCCAATCTGATTCCGACGTGGCGTGCGCGACAGGTGACGTGCACGCGATCAAAACCCTCCATGGCAACAGATGGCGGGCTGCCACAAAATAAACAAATTAAAAGTAATTTCTTAATTCTCGTGGTTTCAAGAGTCACATTAAGGCACAGTGGAGGTCAATCAGGCATCGGAAAACATCGATCCCATGATGCGCAAGACGAAGCAAGGTAGAATATGTATAAACGTACTTAATTACTGCTAGGCCAGTGAAGCGTAAGGTAAGCTATTATTAGAAGTTATTTTCTGAAAATTTTTTCATTGTGTGCAATATCTTTATTGCAACACGCATTTTTAGATTTCGCGGCCTCTTTTTTATGTCCAAATCTGTTATTTGCATACCTGACTAAAATAAGCTAATGCGATTTAAAATTAATTGTTTAATTCTCAAAAATTAATATACGTATAGTACTTTAAAGAATTAAACTGTAGGTACAACAGTACTCAGTTAACACCACTTTTACTACGTAACTTGAATTCAAACCGGCTGCTGTGAGTAGTTTTCAAAAGCAGCTTTAAAACTACTTTACTACAAAACAAGAGCAAATTCTAAATATTTAAAAAACAAACGGATAAATAGCCGAATAAATAGGATAAATATAACGGATAAATATTTATACATGTATTAAATATTACATTTAAATTTAAATTATTAAATTAATTAAACTTTAATTTAATTTTTATCTCTTCAGAAGATCATTCCGTTGTTTGACTGTTCGAAAACCTAAACACAATATATCGTAACACGTTTCCTTATAACAAGGTATGAACACTGGATAGGGGTAAGTAGGTATTTATCGTATGAACTTGCTGTTTTGATGTGGATGTTTTGCCCGTATAAGAATAAAATAAGAAAATTAATTTATTGCCCAACGGAATTCGGACCTACAACCTTGAGACGGTGTATGTTGCACCTTTGAGCTACCTAAGGTCTCTCCTACCTGTTTGGAAAATACGTAGTGGTGTCATATTTGAAATACGTAATGGTTTATATGTTTTTTTTAACTGAAACAAGAAATATTCATATTAATATATCTCATACATGAATTGATCTGCGACCAGGATTCTAACTTGCCTTTCTGCTTTCACCACTAGATCTCCTTGAAAATTTGTTATTAAATACCACCGGAAAGACAAAAGTCTATTCATATAAAAAATAAAAAAGGATTCTAAAATAAAATAAATTCTAAAAATCCACCTGAACCAAAAATAAATTCTAAATTTAAAAATTAAAAAGTTACAAGAGCGGCCCAGATAGGTCACCCTGCGCTGCTAAACGATATCCTAACCTGTGATAGAAATTACTTCTAACATTAGACAGTATTTCCTGTTACAAGGTTAGCTGCATCTATTATTTTAGTCCGCAGGGAAGCCAAATTTTCTGTTCGCGCATTACCATAAGTAGAAAAAAATAAGGGGTAGATCTGGACACCTTGGGGACCATTTATGTTCCATATCTCCTATCGTGCTCATAATGCGGTTTGGAAAAGAATTTGTTAAAGATTCTTTAATCGCACGTGGACAATTTTTCACCGGAGGTAGAAACGTCCATTTTAAATTTGAAATTTACGTTCACTACTTTTCTACGAAAAGCAACGTCTTTTACGGTGCAATGTCAATAGCAGATAAGACGTGCCTCGCCCGACCGGTTTCCACGATGTATGTATACCCCCACTCTCATACATTGCTGTCGCCTGAAATAGATGGCCCATGCCTAGAAATCACGCGGACACGGGGTATATACTTTTAATATCAATATTCTGTTGTAAGAAAAAATAGTTGGAACATTCTTATAAAAATCTCCGAAAATCACGTTTTTTTCCAACCTGCAACTAGACATGATCCCTTAAACAATATATTGGAAAGACTGAAAGACGATTTTAGGTACTAAGCAGAGTGGTTTTAAGTAACAAAGAATGACAAGAATGGATACAAACCGACATGTGAAGAAAGAATGGGAAAACCAAACTGACAGAAAGAATAGAAGTTGAAGACCGCGGAATAGTTGAAATGACACCGACGAAATTTTAGAAAGAAAATGCAAAACATGGAGAGAGGTACCATAATTAGCTAAAACAATCTACACCGCAAGGTATCAGAGGACAGATTAAGTAATCAGGTAAGTACCAGAAACAAACAATGTCGCATATTTTGACACAAGGTTTATTTGATGTTTGTTAACGGTTTGCTAGGGATTTTTGTGGTTATTTCTTTTGTTAACCTGCGTGAGATCAGTACAGTACCAGGAATCATATTTCTTCCTAGACGAAATAATATAGAATACATTCTTCAGGTTGTATACCAATCGGTGCAGCCGCTGCAAACACGTTTAGTCAAGATATGAAGCTAGAAGATTGGATGCTTGTAGGCTAATTATGGATTAGTTAATCAATATTTTCTACAAATACACAAGTTATCAATACAATACTTCTAAACATAACCTGTTACCATTATTTACCTACAAATATGAAATTTTTGCAATTAATTATGGTATTGAACGAAATTGGTTAACATTTTAAGCATGGAATACTGTTATTAATTTATGTATTTGGCAACGTATGCATATCACAATTTACATAGCAGCTGTTTTTGCAGCAAGTAATTGTTTTCTACCAGTGTGCGCGGGAGCTACAAAGCAACCTTTACCAATAAATCAATGAGCATAATAAGTGGTCAACGGTCAAATGTGCCCCGCTCAACATTCAACGCGGTCAACTACCGTTGTTAATTACGAATGTCTACCTACCAGGGTAAGAAGGGAGAGGGGATTCTGAAGAAGAGCGCGAAACCGGGGACCAGTTTTAATTAATACGTTGCTGCCATCAATCACGGGCCCGTCACGTCAATGGTTAACTCGCCCTGGAGTCTAAAAAGAAACCACGTTAACGTGCTGGCATTCCAAGAAGCAGAAGCATCAGACCGACGCAAATGTATTCACTGGCGCATAAATCAGTACACCTTGATTCCAACCGTTTAATTCCGATTTGAATGTGAAATAGTCCAGATATTGCGGTGCGCGGAAACCAACTTGCTGCTAAAACGTAAAACATCTCAATTCAATGCGTTTCTATAGTGCCATAAGTGGGCCATCAAACTTAGTAAATAACTCATTATCGTAGTTAGCGCTAGGTTAAACGAATCCACGAATTAACCATGGAAATGGATTTGGACGTGAAACTTAATGACGTGATATTACAGGTTAAATGATATAGCTTGAGATAAATTTTATATTTTACTTTCTTTAATGATTTATCTCCAATTGATCGAGTCAATAACTCGTCGGTAAGTTTGCATTACTAGATTTTAAAGGTTCAAAGTTTCTTGATGCTTGATTGACGAGCACTGTTTTTTTTCGTATTCCAACTTTGTTTCGTGGTCAATCAGGCATCAAAAAACATCAAACTCATAATGTGTAAGGCGAAGCGAGGAAGAAAACAATATTCTTATCATTAAATTGTCCAAAAATTTTATTAACTATATAATAACCACTGATATCTACACATTTCTGCAAGCAAGGAACAAGTTATTAATTCTAATAACATTTCTGGAGTCCTGGAATCTTTAACATCGTCGAAGTTGCTTTCAGCGACGACTTGTTTGTTAAGACTATCTTGCAGTAAGTTGTGGAGATGCTTAAAAAATTGTAGTTGTTTACTGCTTTTGATGGATCTTTTGGCGGCCCTTTTTGGTACACCAGCACCATACTTCCCAAGCATTTCGTGGATAATAAGAAGTAACGCGCGTCATGCATTACTTCAATTCCGTGCATAGTTCATCCCGTATTAGTTAATAATTTTCTGGCCCCATTTAGCAGTTCAACCGTTGTGTGCACAACTACATACCCGGGTAGGTATAGCATGGGCTATGGCGCGATCAGAAAAGAGAGAGACGCCTGACCACTAGACAAAAGGCGTGACCAGCATTAGTTAGCGTCGACTACTCAAGAAGTCAAGTTGTATTCAATTGAAAACCAAGTTGTACTCAGTGGTAAACCAAGTTGTATTCAGTTGTGAAATAAGTTGTGTACAGTAGTTCACGTTACACGGCACAGAATATTGTAGCCAACATATGTGACTTCCAAAACAGATTCAGTTTCGGGATATATGGGTGTCTATTATGGTTACATTTTAAAATTATTTTCATATTATGCAGGTATCCAAAAAGCCCCAAAAGTATGAAAGTTTTTGAAAAGAATCATTTTTGAATTCTCCGCTCAAAATAAGTGTGTTTTAATAAGACTTATAACACATGTTTCAAATATATAAGGCTTAATTTGCTGTAAAGTATAACAATCGATCATATTTCTTTTCCGATCATAATAAACTTGCCATCTTATACAGGCCGTCCAAAAATTAAAACTAATCAAATAAGAACTTTAAATGGCTAGAACTTGATTAATTTAAATAGAAGACCATATTTTTTAATTTACCAGGAAATGTAATTTTTAATGACCTATCGAATGGTATTAGGTTGCTCATAGCTAAGTCTTAAATTAAGTATTAAAAAATTAAAACTAATCAAATAAGAACTTTAAGTGGCTAGCACTTGATTAATTTAAACAGAGACCATATTTTTTAATTTACCAGGAAATGTAATTTTTAATGACCTATCGAATGGTATTAGGGTGCTCATAGCTAAGTCTTCCCGTTTTTACAGAATACGCCAAATAATCGTTTGCAACATTTAATATTTTTGAAATAAAAGTTCTAACGTATCTAGTTGCCTACGGTATTTGAAAATATGAGATAATTCATTTCGTCTGTCGCTTTAGTCTGCAAAGTGTGTTTTTGCTAGAGTGGTATTACTTTTTGTAATTGTGGCCGTTTAGATCCTTAGTATTTGTATATTGTTGTGGTGTTGCTCGGTGAACATGAGGATTTACCCAAAAGAGGACCGTATTGCGTCTGCTTCGTAAGCCAGTTATTCTTGAGAGCTTTTCTGAAACCAGTTTCAGAAAAGTAGAACAGTTAGTTATAAAAAACCCATTACAAGAAAACCTATCACTGAAGATGAAGAAAATGTTTTACGGTAGTTGGTTCAGTTATCGAAAATCACGATATCAAACAAAATCAGATATCCGAAAATACTTATGTTAGTTAAGGAAGTACTTCAAGACTTCTTAAAAAACACAGATTTCATCCTTATAAAATCCAGATTTGTCAAGAACTTTATGGAAATGATTTTGACAACCGATCTGAATTTTGAATGTGAGTGTTAGATAAAGTGGCAGAGAATGAAAACTTCTTTGATAATGTGTTATTTAGTGATGAATGTACTTTTCATAACAACGGTCTCGTGAATAGACACTTTAGTTACTATTCTGATTGGAAACCGCATGAATACGGAGTCATAAGGAATCAGAATAGGTAATCTGTTAATGTGTGGGGTGGAATACTGGGCCCACATTTAATTGGACCCTATTTTTTTTAAGGATCTTTAAATGGTATGATGTTTCTTGATTTTCTTTTAAACTAACATCCGGTATTATTAGAAGAAGTCTCTATAAACATTAGAACAACTATGTGGCTTCAATTGGTTGGAGCTCCGCCCCATTATCATCGCGAGGTTCGGCAGTTTTTAAATACCAACTTTCAAAACAAATGGATTTCAAAATTGGCCCCCAGATCCCCCGACATAACTCCACTAGATTTTTTTCTATTGGGATACATAAAAGGATTTGTCTACAATGCGCCTCCAACAACCTCACACGATGCCTGCAAATGTATCCAGAATGTTGTCCAGAGTTAACAGTCGTTTTGGAAAAAGAATTTTTAAGTGTCTGAAAATGGACAGTCGACATTTCCAACATCTATTACAAGTATTTTGCTTCTGTTTTATGTTATCGTTGATATGTTATTTAGAACTTTTAATTAAGAAACACCAAAATGCTGTAAAAAAACGAGTATTTGGCGTATTCTGTAAAAACGGAAAGACTCAGCTATGAACACCCTAATACTATTCAATAGGTAATTAAAATTTTCATTTCCTGGCGTTCTATTTAAGTTAATTAAGTTCTAGCAACTTAAAATTCTTATTTGATTGGTTTTAATTCTTGGACACTTGTAAAATGGCAAGTTTATTATGATTGAGATAAAAAGTATCCTCTATTGTTACACTTCACTGTAAATTTTACTCACATAACTCAAGCTTCTTAAGTATTTGAAACATGAAAATTAGGTTAAATTTTGATAAAATTCAAATTATTTAAGAAAACCTTAAGGGTTAGGTATTATAAACCTTATTAAAGCGGACACTTGTTTTGATCTGAGAATCCAATAAGTAGGCGGTTCCATTTCAAAAAAGCACAATTTTGATACTTTTAGGGCTTTTGGGACACCTGCATAATATGAAAATAATTTTAAAAAGTAGCCATAATAGACCCACATGTATTCCAAAACTGAAACTTTTTGGAAGTCACGCATTTTAACCCCAATATTCCATGCCATATAGCGTGAATACCCCTATATATGTTGTATATATATTGGAAATAATAACAAAAATAAAATAGTTTTTATTTAGATTTTGCATAACTGGTCTGAATCCTCTGAATGTAGTAGGCATACTAGTTTTCGGCAAACAACACAGGCGTTGGGGGTTGATCTGTGTTTTTGAAATCGGCATCATCAGAAGCGTTAGCTATAAATGATAACATCATTTGTAGTTATAAATGATTGTCGCTTACAATCGTGTAAACTTCCAGTTTTCTTGTTCTCTAGCACGTTTCGCTGGTTTAGTACCCAACATCACTTCTATTGCGTTTTTGACATTGAAATGTCTGACGGTTCGAGGATGTTCTGTTCTGTGATTCTAGATAATAGAATCACAGATTTATTTTTCCTCGGAACATCCCAGCACATAGTAACATTATTCGAAAAACCAAATAAAGTTGAATTTTCTTCTCGTTGCTGATTTCGTGGCACACGCTTTTGGGTGAGATATTCTGGTGGAATAAAGCATTATTCTTGTTCACAGTTCCTAATAAAGACAATTTGTAGCCATCCATCAACATTTAAGCTAAATTATAGCTTGTGAAGAAATTATCACACACTATGTTGCGTCCAGAATTTTTAAATAAGTTGATACATAATTCTCTAACATGTTCGCGTTAATTTTTATCTACTTCACCAGAAGAAGCCAGTCCTGTGCAAAATTGTCCATGGAAAGGGTATGACGTGGAGGAAACCCATATTCACCAGACTTTTATATTGTAGTTAGCTGGTTTGGATGGTACCTACTGTGTAAAACGAGTTCTGCCTCTGTATGGATATAACTGCAACCAAATGTCTAATACTACAGTAGCCTTATCAGTAAGTATACGCTCTTCACGAGTATTTCCGTTATTACATCGTATGTATTTTGTAATTCGTTGAAAACGGTTTACTCCCATGGTCGCATGAAATATAGGATGGCCATTCTGCTACTTACGCTAGCTACTTACGCTTGGTAAATCTGGATTTTAAACATTTCACAGTTGGTAATTTTGATTTGCTCGACAATTTGTTTCTCGAACGACGATATCCACAATTTCAGGAAACTTGAATGTAGGATTAATGCTTAGATTTTCCGTTACATCTGTCGCACCTTTTCTTGTACAATTCAATATACAAGGTGATCATAATTAAAGTTACACTTTGAAAAGGCTGTAAAAAAGAACCACTGGTCAGAATGACCTGATATTTCACCTAAGCATACACGAAGCAATGGGAATTTGTTGTGCGAAAACATATAGGAAAAAATATTAAAATACATGTTTTTAATTGTCCCTAAATCAACGCAAAAACTGATGAAACCGTCAAGAAAAGGAAGTCAGCTACGACTTGCTTAAGGAGTGTTCAATATGCTGTCCACCGTTTCAGATAATACATATTATCTGCGAGAGTTCATCTTGGCGGAAAGTGAATACAGTATCTGATTCTGTAGTTTGTTGCTGTTGTACATTCGTTTATTCTTTAACTTCCCCTTCAGTATCACTGCGATCTTTAATCACTCTTTCAACCACTTCTTCCCTTTCCACATTCAATTCGTCATCGCCTATTACGGGACCTACGGCAGCTGCTGCTGGTTCATAATCAGAGTCGTTGGCACAATCAGGTACACGAACCGCATCACAATAAAATTAATATATGAAGATAGCTTAGAAAACATAGCTACATACCTCGCTTTCCTCTTCTTCTGATAAACCCGCGTGTTCTGATAAATTCCGCGTATTTTTGCTGATACGTATCACCTTCCCGGTAGGGTAATGCATTAACTTCATCCACACTTAATATTTGAAATTTTTTATGATACAAAGTCATGTTGTACATGTATCGTACAACAAAGTAAAGTAAATAAGTTTCGGATAGATCTGAATCGTTTGTAAATCAAACGTAGGCTAACCTCAATAACCTCAATAAGGGAAAGTAATGAAACTTTTCAGTATTACATTGTTAGAATTGCTAAGGTACAAAACAAAGGTATATTGCTGGTTATTGCGCCTTTACATAGGATAATATTATTAGAGTTGTTATATTTGCCTGCAATTTACAATACTTAAGAAATTTAAAATTGGCTGGTGTTATTTTGGTTTTCGTAAACGATTGAAGTCGATTTGTTCGATCAATTTACACAGGACGTCTCATCACAACGTTCCAGAACTTGAAGAAGGGGTTGGGTGCATCCCTACGACTCGGAATCATATAGCCATCCAGCGACTTCATCAGAAATAAAAAAAACGCCACGTAAGTGAATATTCGCTTTAATAATAAATTGACATTAACAAAAATAATGTGGGTCAATGATAGTGTTCGAGGTTTCGCCCACCGGCTTCAATGCACAAGATGTGAGGCTGAATTGAAGTTTGTGGACAAGAAAAAGTAAAAAAGAAATCAACATTGCTGACCCACTACAATCCGCATCAGTGCCATCTACTGCGTCAGAGAAACATTTCCGGCCCTGCATTACTATATGATTTCCGGTCGTCGGGGTTACCCTATCCCTCGTAGAAGTTCTGAAACATTGTGCTGAAATACTCTGTATATACAAGTGCCCATTTAGTGTGTAATTCTTCGGCGGTTCGTAAGGTATTACAATTAACAAAAAACTTCTTATACAAAAGGTTCTTAGTTATAAAAATTGCATATTTTAAAAATATTATGTACAGGGTACTCCATAAATGTGGGACAACTCATATTTCACTTCTTTAAATGGAATACCCTGTATAGTTTGCTCTTTTTAATTTTGTCTCTCTTAGACGATAAATTTCATATAATGCTATGATAGATTATACTTAGAGTATTTTCGGAGCTATGACCATTTATTCGATGAAACTGGCCTGTTTTTAACACCATGTACATACAACTAGGTATTTGGTTGTCATCTTTTTTGCCACGTCAAGTATTTCAAAAAGAATTTCTTTGAATTTTATGGTTGCTTTGGTATTACTTGACCCAAGATGTATAGAGTGCCCCAAAACGTAAAAATTTTAGTAATTCAAAAAAATTAAATGGCACACCCTATATCCTTTATGTTCGTTGGAAGCACCTTGAAGTGCTCTTACAATTTTCTTAAGTTGTCCCTACACCTAAATTTAGTAGTTACTGAGATACAGAGGGATATTTTAATTCAACGGTCATAACCCTGGATAAAAAAAAACTTTTCGAGTCATCCATGAATTACACCCAGTATATTTTACCGGGAATTGATGCATCTATCTCTTGTTTGTTTAAATGCAAAATATTTTTAAAATCAGACGTAACACCCTGTCTGATTTTAAAAATATTTTGCATTTAAACAAACAAGAGATAGATGCAT
>JAWQRM010000621.1:0-20953 GCA_033557675.1 Coptodactyla brooksi | reverse complement strand
GTGGCGTGAAATCCATCCCGGCACCACCATGAGGCATTACTTCGGTTTGGCACCACTTCCTCAGGTCCCTTAAAGGGAATCTCCTCTTCGCTCTACAGGGTAAGAGCCCGCAACAGCGTGATTTTGATGATTGTTCACTTTGGCGTTTACTTATTTTTTAGCAGATAAGACATTTTCAACTTTAAAACTTTAATTCTTAAAATTATCCATATTAAAGCGTGTTATTTTAATGCCACTATATGGGTAAAAATGTGAATGAACAGAAAATATAAAACAATAGCACCCTTTAAAAAGCGCAACTTAAACTTTGTTGCAGGAAACCGTGAAATGGAATTGCATTTTAAATAGATGAATTGCAAACTAAACAAACCATGAATTGCATTTTAAATAGTCCCAATTGGACAATAAATAAAGAAATTACAGGCTCCTTAATTTTTTGATAGTCACCCAGTATAGTCTGTATTTTATGGGTTCGATTTTTAATTTAGTTTAAAATTACGTTACTGTCTTTTGATTTGCAGTCGACATGTTTCGGCTTATCGCTATTTTCAAGACTGATGTATGTTATGTTTATTTTCCAATAAAGAAGTCTTGAAAATAGCGATAAATTGAAACATATTGATTACGAGTAGAAGAACACTGCTCGTCAAGAAACATTCAACCAATAATGCGTAAGATGAAGCAAGGAAGAAAATATATAATCAAAATCTGTATTGTTATTTCTTTTGTGATTCTTCAGTCCAGGTGGTTTATTTTATTGTATTTTTGCTCCGCGAATAGGAAATTACTGCTGCATATTTATTAAAAAATGTTAATGATGTATAGTGATTTGGTATTTTTTGTGGTTAGTGATGCGTATTAGGCAATCATATGCTATATCTTCATGATACAAATACAAAGACAGAGATAGCTAGGTACTGGTATATACGCTAGCACCCAGTACACCATAAGTGATAATTAGTTCGACTCGATCGCACACAAAGCTTTTCGTTATTAATGTTTATACATATTCATGCCATCGTACGCTACGTATAGTTGTAAAAATATGCTACGCTGCAATTATCTTCTATTATATTAGTTTTTGTAACATATCGAACATGCGCAACTAAATGAGCATCTTTGGCTATAACAGTTGCTAATAACGAATAAATTAATAACGTAGAAGTAATTTATAGTCTACTTATATAGTGAATTTTGTAGTACACAGTCGCGTTCGTGCTTCTGACGATGCCGACATGGTCGGCGAAACGTGAGTCAAGCGAAATAAACTTTTCGGTTTTGGTGTAGCGGCGGCAATTGTTCAAACTTTGTTATTAAGCCAAAGGTTCCAAAAATCCTCAGCCCCATCTATTCTTCTACCAACTGTATTATCAGCAAGCGGTATTTGCCGCAACTGTTTCGCATTCGCCGAACATTATTCTAACCATATCAATAGCTGCTGGGAAAACTATAGTTTCTCCTATTGTGTGTAGTTGTTTTTTACATTTTGCGAATCTGTAAGAAACTTGGAAAACTTATGGCATAGAAACTTTTTTTTGTGAATCTTTGCTTTCCTTTATTAAACTCGTCTAATTTTCTTTGAAAAACCTCTATGGCCTTACCAATGCATTCAGAATCCATTGTTTGAAGGTGCGCTTTTAATTTTCTTAATCACCTACTATCTGCAGCCAGAACTGTTGTTTTTGTGTTTGTGTACAAAACAAACACTTTAGGTTTTCCAAGCCATGTACTGAGTGGCCAAAAAATTAGGGTCGCCTTCTATTCGAAAGTATATTAGAGACGACTTTAGTTTTTTAGCCTCTCAGTGCATAATAATTAGGATCGTAGTGCATAAACTACGCACTTGCAAATTGCAAAACAGTAGAGTGAGATAGGTAGCGATAAATGATGAATGAAAAATAGGTTATAAAATTGAATGATATGTTATAAAACATTATTTATACCGTATGGAAAATTACATCTCGTCCCATAGCGATATTGTACTAACTAACACGATTGGCCCAATATTCGGGCGATCCCGAAGATCGCACGACAATTAGCGAAAGAATCATAATACAAACCGAAGGACCGAGGCAGGCAAACTCTGAGTGTTGACGGCATACAATACCTTCAAAATGTCTGAGTTTACAACCGCCGAGAGGGTTCAAATTATCAAGTAGTATTTGAGCGGCAATTCTTCGGAAGAAGTGGTAAATTTATTCCCACTTGCTTTCGAAAATCGGCCAATTCCATCGCGTTCAACAATAATGCGTATTGTCGATATGTTCTAAAAGACATGCTGTCGCCAATGCCGCTTGAAAGTTCGCGACCCTCGACAACCTCAATTCAAGCCTGAAAGAGAGGCTAAGGAAACTGATATCTGTGTATTTGTCACAGTGAACCTGTCTTCAGCATACAAATCGTCGAAGAAGCTGGTGTGAGTGCTCGAACAGTCAGGAACATTTTGAAGCACAATAAATTCCGTTGCTTTAAGGTGGGACAACTACGCAAGAGATTTTCCTGAGGACCATATCAGACGAATGGAATTTTGTGAAACTATGAAAATTTCTTAAGAAATATTTTATTTTCGGACGAATCGTCTTTTTTCATTCGTGGTTGTCACAATTCGTCTGTTACGCGATATTGGTCTCAGGAAAATAAGCATCTAACTGTTGCTGCTCGAACGCAGTATCCACAAAAGCTGAATGTTTGGACTTGGTATTTTAGGTGATTGCATCATTGGACCTTTCTTCATTGATGGAAACCTAAATGTTCCTGCTGTCCGAAACCTTCCACTCAACTTTGACGAGGTTTGGTTTCAGCACGATGGTTGTCCTGCTCATAATACGATAAGGGTGCGAGAATTTCTGAGAAATACTTTCCCTAATCGTATTATTAGCAGAAGTGGTAGCATCATTTAGCTCCCTAGATCGCCAGATTTATCGCCAAATAATTTCTTTTTGTGGAGGTACACTAAAGCAATCATTTATCAACATCGTCAATGAGTCAATAGTTTGAATGAGCTCAGAATAAAAATTATTGAAGCTCATCAAACTATTACTCCAAAAACGTTTTCAACAAAAAACGAGTGAGTAGAAATTTCTACGACAGGTTGGGTTATTGTTTGGCGAAATTAGGAGGTATGTTTGAATTTTTCATTTAGTTTTATTTGTAAATATTAGAATTATTTTATTTTAGAATGACCTTTTATTTCAGTAAGAATGAAGTTTTTGTTTGTCCGCCGAATTTCGAAAAGAGATACATAAACATTTATTGTTATTGTATGCACACCTTACGGTAGCAAAATAATCGCTATAACGAAAGTTCATTTACTCATACGTATCACCACCGTAATGAATTCCCCTATAGCGATCGTTAGGGACAACCCTAATTATGTTCAAAACCGCCTGTCGATGCGAACTGCCGGAAGGGCGAGGGGAAGAAATACACCTGTAGCTCCGTTTCGCTGAGAACTTCCGATTCGAAAGGTCACGTACCTACACACCCGGTATTTATTTACGTTGTCCCGTATAGATACCGATCGCCGTTGAATGAAGAGGAGGGAGACGCTCCTCTTTTGTACGCTGTTTTTTTGTTGGGTTGCTTCTTTTTTGCTCTTCTCGCCGGATGACACCTAGTCTACTCTGTACCTAAAAAATAGTCTAAAGGAGACCTGTAGTTTTCGAGATTTTGACACCTTACGTCACAATGCAACTAACGTTTCTTCTGTGGGAGAGAGAAAATAAAATCTCCCTCGATCATCCTTACAATTAGTATATTTGTTTGCTCGTGATTGCGTTTTATGAGAATAGGAGTTATACAGGACTTTCAGAAATATCCAAGTCTCGCGTGACCACAACTGAGTAGGCAACCAAACTTGCAGTACGGTAACGATTAAAATAAAACACCCTAGCTGCTACAAATGAGAAAGTCAGCAGCGTAACAAAATTAATTCACTATTATACAACGAAAAAAGATATTCATTATTATCAAAGGGTATTAACCCTTTCGTCCCTCCCATTACAGCGTAAAAACTTCTGAAAGATGAAATGTGTGTTATAACGTATAGAAAAATGTATCAAGCCCGGTTTGGGGATTTCCCCAAATTTTTGGGGATATTCTATAATCATTTACACTGTTGTAGGGGAATCCCCTCGAAAACGCGCGGTTATTGCACTTTTTGACTGAGTTCATTTGCTGAATGTCAAAAAGCTTAATATTTGTTCGTTGTTTTACTTGTAAATGAATCATTTATTGTGCTGCATAGTGCTCGTAAGGTATGTGGTAGTATGGTGAATATTTGGGTAAGTGATATTTCTTTATAGTGTATTATTTATTTAGATTTCACACTCAAGGTTCATATACGTATCCTTAAAAATTTTTTACGGTACATTTTTGTACCACCAGATTTGTACTTTTTAAAATTATTTTAGTTTAGTCGTGAGATGGCTCAATGTTCATAGACGAAAAATGAGCTTCCTACATCATCACCCTCAGGAATACATTCATGATCAATTCATGATACATTAAAATCAGAACCCTTTCCTTCAGCATCCAGTGATGATACTCAGCCTAAAAGTGGTAGTGAAATCAACTAGCGATTCGGATTCGGATTCGTCTTCTGATTCTGAGCCACCGTCAGCTACTGCTATGTCAAACATTCTTGATTGGACAATTTCTGATATTACACATCAACCCGACAAAATTCTTCCAGTTGGAAGGGCTTGTAATCTTCATTCAGTTATTACAAAGAGAAATACTGAAATTATTTGGATGTATGTTTATAATACCATACAATAAACTTCCTGAACTAAAACATTACTGGATTCAAGAACAATCAATGGGAAATCGCGCAATCGAAAAAGCAAATTTTTCGTGATCAATTTATGATCTTAGTATCAAAACTTTATTTTGCTGCTACAGAAAAAACACGTGATATATCAAAAGCTTATTATGTGCATGAAGGATAGTCATGTCTGAAATGTACGTATTCTAAGTATCGTGAAGACAATATGCACCAGAGCATTGATGAATTAATGACGAAATTCAAAGGGCGCTCGTCGGTAAAACAATATATTTTTATTATATTAGAAAAAAATTCGAATATAATTTCATTCACGTAGCGTTTTTGATTCACTGCAAGTAATTTAATATAAATAGTGTGATTTACTTTTGTATTCTGAGTACGACATACTACAATCTAAAAGTTCTAACCATTAGAACTTTAGATTGCTAAAAAGTCCGTGGTTCTCCTCTTAAATCCAATAAAAACTTGCCACCTGACATATAACTGTACCCCTCATCTTCAGATACTAAAAAGATCTATGCCTACCTGTCCACTAAATTGTAATGCGTAATGTTACCGTTAGCTTGATCAATGGAAAGGGTTGGGTACACAGTAAAAAGTGTACCTTTCATGAAGCACTTCCGTTAGCCCTTAATAAGGGGAAGATCTTTTGCAGCTGGATACATTTATTTCCCAGAAAACAACCATATTACAAATAAACATAATATATTGAAAATTATACGTTTCAGAACGGCATAGTAGAGTACCTATTTTCTGTAAAATGTTCCGTGGCCTATCATACAAGCTACTACCTTCTCCTTGTAAAATAACTGTCCTTTAGCTTTCCAATATGTGTTCAACACGGGAAGCATATTGAACGTTGTAAAATCTAGTAGGCAGTTTCTAACTTTGTAAAACCCCTGTAAGTTGCAAAGTTTATATAAATTGAAACGAACTCGTCTTTATATCAAACACCTTCTTAACTGGCGCTAATATAGGTGGCGATATACAGTCTCGTATACTTTTAAAACCATAACCATCAGAAAGGCCAATCTCGTAAGGTTTATTGATACGTATTTTGCGCAGTTTTACGCAAGTGTCTGGAGATTCTTTACTTCTGCACTTTTCTACATCCATGGTTCCCTACGTTAATTAATTAGTAAATTTAGTTGTCCTATATTCAAATATTTACATATATATTCGTATTAATTTCCTCTTTGATTGCAATGTCTAAATTCAGGTATTCCTGGAGACTGTTTCGTGCTGTTCTCAATTTCAGATTGCTCAGTTGCACTGTGAGATTTTGATGTTCATCACAATCCCTCAGAACATCTATATGAATATACACCTAAAACGAATTTAAACTTTAATATTTAGTAAAGGTTAAAATTTTATAAATAACACAGTTGAGTATTATACCTTGGTAGAGCATATATTTAATGTGGCTACAAAAGCAAACAACGAGTAACTGTTGATCATCTTGAATAGACTAACATTTGTTGGTTAACCATAAACATGGTTGTGGGTAACCAACCATTTAGACTAAAACTGAAAAGTATTTATTAAAAAGCTATTTTATTTGCAAGGTAGTAATTTAAAACCAATTTGTCAGGAAAAAAGGATGTGATGTTTATTAATGTATGGCACTGATAGAAATCATTGTACCCATAAGATATTTTATGCTCTAGTTAAGGAGGTAATTATTATTACCGCCGTTCTTATAGTTTTAGGTTCGTTCTAGTATTACACAATAGGAAGCTATGAGAAAAGATTAATGAAAATGCTATGAAAATTGTGGTTGGAAACTAAAAAAGGTAAAAAATAAAACAAGGCGAAATATGAAATATAAAGTATGTATCCTTTGCTTTCTCTTTCATATTTTAGAAAACTAAACTAAACTGTAATTAAAATTTCTATTTCCAGTTTATATTCATATATATTCTCCATGGTCTGCTTCAGAATATGTAAAGCATTCAAGGATGATTTTCCTTGTACAAATTTGAACTTATATTATCCCTTTAATATTTCCTATTAGCCTTTTTTGGCTTAATGCTGATAACATGTTGTATACTTCGTTTAATCTAAGTAGTACTATGGTTCTATTATTCTACCATCAATGGTCATCTTCCTTCCTATGAATCGCTAAAATTTACCTGGTTTCCCACTCATTCGGTATTTTTTCTTGGTTCCATACACTACTAATTCATTGGTACACTCGTGTCTGTAGTTTTTCTTCATCACATCTAATTAGTAATATCAAAATTTTCAAAATTTCATTTCTGAAGTGTACTGTCATCAACTGGAAAAATTGCATGATTCACTCAAACAGAAAAAATCAGAGTTGATCAATAGAATAAAATCCATATCAATAGAAATTAATTAATAGAAAATCCAGTTTGGTAACTCGCCAAAAGCTTGGATGCGACATACAACCATAAATTAAGTTTCAAAAGTTTGAAACTGTTTTAAAAGATAATTTATCCGAGCGAAAAACAGACAGACGTTTAGCTTACATTTGTCTTGTGTACACTACTTACACGTACACTACTGTCTTGTGTACATGTATTCTAGTTCGTTTATATATTACGCATTTGTAAATATAATAATGACTAGTTTGACTTATCCTGTGTTAATAGATTTATAAAAAGCCATTATAATCGTATTGTTTACAATTAGCTCATCCTTAAAATAATATTGTTATGCTGTTTATCTTAAAGGTCCATTAAGATTACCTGATTAAGATTATCACAATTACATAATTCCTCCCTCTCTAAGTTGAGCGAACGAGGGCTCTTGTGTTTGCTCAATGGAGGTTTCTGTCTCCCTGCGGCACAGCTATTGAATTTGCTTCCATGCTATAAATATCAATATGCCCAGCATCGAGGAAATTACCACTACCAACAGGATACCGTTAGCTCTGGTACGACTAGGATTTTATAGTTCGATGTTGTTTCTTGAATTTTCAGCTAGCATCGCTAGTTGCCTTAGGTCTTTATAATTGGTTGGTGTGGTATGCAGGATTCGATCCGGTAGTTCATAGATTTTGTCCTGCATATGTTCACTTGGCATGAACTTCCTGTCGTCGATTTGGATGCCGCAACTTTCCAGTTCGAGTATGGAAGGTGGGTTTAGTATATCTTGTGGGCACAGTGGGTGAACAGATGTTGGTTTGCTGGGGCTCATTAAGATCTTGCTAGGTCCTATTTTGTCGATGATCACTTTGGAAGATCTCTGCAACGCACGGGATACTTTTGGTGATGTCTTGTTGCATACATGGATACATGTTCTCGATGGGTGTGCAAGGCCGTCTGGAGTTCCATGTGTTCTTTTTGTAGAACAAGAGGTGTGGAGTTTGAGAGATTAGGGTATAATTGTTTTTGACGGGTTTAATTTTTACACACGAGTTGGGATAAAGGAATGTTGACGTCAAAATCATCGCAGCGTCCACGCTAGGTCCGTCTCCTCTAATATTAACTTCTCTCTGTGGTTTCAATTGACTTTTTATGTATTATTTTGTTACTCCATTTGACTTTATTGTCTCTAAGAGTTTTTGGATTTTTAAGTTGTATGAATGGTGTTTCTTGGTGTTTCTGCGTTTTTTTGATTTAGTTACAAAAAGTGGGTTTTTTGTGTGTAGTGAAGGTGATCTTGTTCTATCTCTATTCTATCTTTCTAGGTTTTATCGCTGTTTTTTAGTTAACTTATCGGTTAGCTGTTTGGAAAGAAGTTCCAGCAATTGGTTATGTTCGATCATATAGTTTGTTATTTTGTCGTGTGTCGTCATTTCAAACGGATTTTTGCTATTATTACTAATCTATTTTTGCTAAGATATCATCGCATAATTCATTAAGTCGATAATGCTTTTAATGCAATTATAGTGTAATGAAATTTTTCGATAGGACTATTGCTATTGGGGTTATACGGACACGTATAATGAAGTTCTTTTTTTTTTTTTTTTTTTTTTATGGCATAGATCTTGAGAAACGCCGTTTTTGAATTCTACTCCGTTATCGCATTTTATTTTGGTTGGAATGCCGAAGTAAGAAAAATATTGAATTATTTTACTGATTGTTTCAATTGCGTTTAAAGAGGTATGGAGAAGGCTTAACCAAATTTTCAGAAACTATCTATGACCGTGATAAAATACCGGCTTGATATTTTAAAAAAGTCCATGTACAGGTGTTCAAACGGTTTGTGTCCTATTGGTGTAGGTTTCTAGATTAATTTGTGCGGGTTGTTTTCGTATTTTGTTTTTTAACAGGTTTCGCATGAGTTGATGTAATTCTTTACGTTGGTATCCATGGTGGGTCGATAGAACCGTTTCTTTAATGCGGCGATGTTTTCTCGTATTCCGCGACGAGATGTTTCCGTCTCGACGTTTCTCTAGAGAAACGTCTCCTATTAGTGATCTTGTGATGGTCATGTCAAAAGTTTTATTTCGGAATTATTTTTGTATAAATCGGACGAATGGTTGTTCCATTTGTACGAATTTGAAAGGAACACAATAGGTTTGCTTAGGCTGTATATATTCTTTCATTAATTTTGAGAATATTTATTCAAGCTTTTCATTAATAAGCCAAGTGTGTCGGTTCTTATTAAATACCTTTTCGAAGTGTATTTGTACTTCTTTGCAGGGCGATTTTCCTATGACAATTTGATTGGTGAATATATTAAGAGTTGTATCGGTGTATGAGGGTGTCTGACGAGGATGTTTGAACGTTTTTTTGGACAGCTATTTCTTTCATTACTGACTTCTATTGTTCCGGCAAGAGTTGTCTGTTGATGTCATCTAAATTGTCTAAATTTATTTCGGACATATCCGACGGGTCTCTGTTGGCTATGATAGATTCATTGTCTATATCTAGAGGGTTCATTTCAATTCTAGAATGGGCGTCGGCATTCGTATTCATTTTCCCTTTGTTGTATATTATGCTGTAGTCGAATTCTTCTAATTTCAAATACCATCTTACTTGTTTGGAATTAGGTTCTTTCAAGGAAAAAAGCCATTGATAAATTTAATATCATCAGTGACCCCTGATGATATTAAATTTGGTGCCATAAAGGTAGAGTCGAAAATATTTAACTGCCCAAACTATGGTAAGAAGTTCTTTCTCGATTGTACGTCTTTTTTTATATTGGAAGGTTTTAACGGTTTTGGATCCTTCTAATGAAGGATGGGGTCGTTTGTTAGAATATTTTTACAAGTTTCGAAGCATTTGATGAAATCCGGAATATGTTTGATTTTTGAGCGCTTTTTAAGACATTGTGTTAGAGGTTTCGTAAGGTGAGCAAAGTTTTTTATGAACCTGCGGTAGTACCATAAGAGTCTGAGGTTGGGTTAGGTTTCAGACATTTGTTTTCTCTGGGTTAGGTTTAACACCTTCGTGCGTAACAAGGTGACTAAGAAATCCAACGGACTTCTGAGGAAGATTCAAAGAAATTCTGATTTGTCCAGTTGTACTATTAGTCCTGCTTCTTGTAATTTTTGAAATACTATTCTGATATTTGCGAGGTGTTCTTGTAATCCTGTGGAGAAGATTATGATGTCATCCATGTTGACTAAACAAATCTTTACTTGAAGGTCTATGAGTACTCAATCCACGACTCTTTGGAAGGTTGCCGGTGCGTTTTTGTAAGCCGAATGGCATACGAACAAAGTCGTAGTGACCATTTTCCACGTTAAACACTGTTTTTGATACGGCATCTAAATGTAGTTCTATTTGATGAAATCCGGAAGCCAGATCCAGTGTAGTGAAGTAACTATAGTACATCGTCCCAGTTTATCGAGAATGTCGTTTATATTTGGTAGTAGATATCGGTCATAAATAGTCTTTTCGTTGAGTATGCGGTAATCTACCGCGACTCTCCACTTCTGTTGGCCACTAATATCGAGTTTCTTTGGTACAATCCATATAGGCGTACTCCATGGAGATTGATTTGGTCTTATAATATCATTATCTAACATCTTATTAATTTGTTTTTGTACTTCTTGCTTGTGCACGTATGGGTATCTGTATGATTTGGAGTGGATAGGCAGATCGTCGACAGTTTTTATTTTATGCTTTATTTTGGTAGTGAATGTTAATTTATTACAAGGGCGATGGAAAATAGTAGGAAGTTTCTTCATCGTTCTTCATAGCAGGGCGGTACGCGTTATTTCGGATGTGTCGGTGTCCTGAAGAAGTATCCATGGGTTCAATAAAGGTAGGACACTTGTGGGAAGATTCAGGGGCGAATATGTTTGTATCTTTATGAGAAGGTGGTTTGCCAAAAACTTGTTGATTAGTAGGGAATCTCTGGTACTGGTTGAGTAGGGAATCTATTTTGTGGAATGTAGGAATGTTAGGCGAATTGAGGAGATTTTCGAGGTTTTTTCAGAGGTGGATCTGCAAATTGGGGAATGCATTGGGATCTATATTGAGGCGTACGATTAGTATGCGGCTGTGGGATACTTGAAATTGGAACTTTTTCAACATGATGGGGGTTATCGTTTCTCTTTGCCAATGAATCTATACGTAATGCATTGTGGAAGTATCGGATGACTGTATTTGTAGCATTAGCCAAATTGTCTGGTTGTTTAATATCTAACAACAACCGCGAGGACATCTAACGCATTTAATTCACTTCGACTAATTAGAATATCTGTTTGATCCTGAGTGAGGATTGTATCAGTGTGCACTTTTACTTCTACTCTAGATTTAATTAAATTTAGCCAAGAAGTTAAGTCCGGCCTACACATGAGGAAATTTTAAACATTTCTTAATTGAACAAATAACGTTAAATACAAAATCACTTCAATCGGTTGTTCTTCCATAATAATTATAGAACTTATCGCGTCTGTATAGGAAACATTCTAATTGCTCATTGTCTTCGTCAAAAGTGGGTAGAAAGTCTACGATTGCTTTTGCTGCAGTAATAGTGAGAACATTAACATTTGCATTAGAGAGCGACATTGTTTTTAAGTGTTTGATTAACTATTCTATATCCAAAGAATTTTGAGCTTTATGTTTGTTGTGATAATAATAAAATTCACGAGGCATTCAACGTGAGAAGGAAAAGTAAGAAGTTTTGTTCGACACTTACTATTTTTCGGAGTATGACTACGTACAGCTTCTCTTACTTCTTTTTTTAGATTGTTCTTCGAGAGGCGAAACTCACGGCGAATACACGATGAGACGCTTAGACTAATCCTACTGACTGCCAATTAACTTTCAAGACTTTGATGCTGTTTTAAAAAATACTTTATTCGGGCGAGAAAAAAAACAGAAGTTTAGCTTACACTTGTCTTGTCACAACTACTTGTACATGTGTTCTAGTTTGTTTATGTATTATACGTTTGTAAATGTAATAATGATTAGTTTGTCTTGTCCTATGTTAGTGGATTTATAAACGGTCATTGCAATCGTATGGTTTACAATTAGCTTATCCTTAAAAAAATATTGTTATGCTGTTTATATCACAGGTCCATTAAGATTACATGATTATGGTCACTACAATTACATAATTCACACCCACCATATTCTCCAGATCTGGCACCTTCCGATTATTACTTGTATCGGTCTCGACAAAATTTTTTGGACGGCAAAACCTTTACTTCAAATGAGGCCGTCAAAAATGACTTGAATCAGTTTTTTCGTCAGCAAGGATCAGAAGTTTTTTGAGTGTGGAATCATGCTACTGCCAGAAAAACTGCAAAAGGTGTTGGACCAAAATGGCGGATATGTAACTACATAAAATATTTATGCTTTCCAAGAAAAGTGCCTTTCATTTTCATCAACAAAAACGAAATTACTTTCCGAACAACCGCCGAAATAGCACCATCACGTGTCATCGGAAGCTCTAAATCGTTGAAATACTTTGGAACAAAATAACAAAAAGACAGAATTTTAGGAAACCGATAAGTTTGCATTTATCATATAATCCAGTCAGAAAGAAACTTTTTAAAATAATGCAGCACTGGGATAACACAAAGATATCCTGCTCCACAACGAATTAGATAGCAGAGGTTAGCGCTAATGATTAATGAGGGGGTCGAAAACCAATGAAGGACCCACCGTGCAGGTACATGATGCACACACAGGGTTCGCCTATAGCCGCCTCGCACTGAAGATGTCATCAATATAAAAATTTAGAAACGCTTGCACTTAAGTAACTACCGCGGTATATCAGTACAGAAGTAGTGAACTCTAACGACACTGCGCGAAAGTTTAAGTACTGTAAGATTTATAATAAATATTTTGTTATCTCTGGGGTTATCTAAATCAGTTAGTTTCGTTACTATGTGTCATAGCCGGCTTGTCATAGCCGATTTGAAACCTGTGTAGATAATGTTGGTTATCCCTGCTTCCCTGCTTACATCGTGTGTATTGCCTATCTGTCCGGTAGTATACCAAAGTATACGACAGCTTATAGCGAAATACATATATTTTCTAATCAACATTTATATGTACACAAGGTCTTACGGTGACTTTTACACGTTTCAAAAAGTTGTAGTATTCCTAAATAGAACAAAAATAATGTAAGGGTAACTTTGGCAAATAAAATAATCTTAAAACATTTAAAGTTAATTAACCCAATGTTTACAGTTAGGTTCATGAATATATTTTATAAGACAAAGTAAAAAATCAATACGTTCGCCCAAGTTAATAATAACTCAAATGAATGAATGACGTAAGAAATTCATAATGATATGCATTTTAGGTAGGAAATGGTTATAGCTTTATAACCAACATGCTACAAGCTTATCAATTTAGAGTGGTGTCCATTAACAGAAAGCGCGGCATTGAATAGTTTTGTTAAAATTAAAAGTTAACAAAGTTAAATTAAAACTATATAAAATGAATCTGGCTCTACAATATTCCGAAGGAAATGTTAGTTGGTACACCTACCGTCTACACTCAATATATGCTCCTCGGTAGTTCCTATTTGACTGGCTATCGGTTCATTTGTTCGCCTTTTCTGCTATCCTTATCTGTTTGTCTGTCTGTATTTCTTTCTATGTGTACTCGCGATTAGCAGGTAGCTCTCCGTCCTCCAGGCGGCGCCATGCTGTCTAGGCATTTAAAAGGCCTTTAAAAAATTCAAGGGGGGGAATGAAACTGTTTTCTTTCAATTTTGTTAGTATGTTTGTTGCTGATTGCGTGAAAAATAAATCTAATTTTAGCGCATCTTACTCGTACTCATGTATAACATTCTCTATCACCTGGTAGATAAAAAGTCCCTTCAAAATGGCCTGTTCTTTTAAGAGTATTTATTGCTGGGTGTGGATATTATTGTGTCTAAATCCCAACGTGCCTCATACATTTGTTTTGTATATAAAATTTCGCAAATTAAAAATTCATTTCTATTCAATTCACTTATTTTTTCAAAAAGGGTTGACTAGCTACCAGGACCCTTCCGCCAGGTCTTCGATTTTGTATCCAGACATTACAAAAAAAGCGTTTACCAGCTCTCGGTCTATTGGTTCATTTGGGTAATAATCGCACTCTTGTTCAGTGTCGATATCTCATCCACACCTCATCAGGCGGCAACCCGATTCAGTCCCAGAGGATCCTTACTTTATTTGACACTTTGTCATTTTAGTCGCGTCTTGCTGATCAGATTCGGCGCCAGTGAGGTGGTTTATTTCTCCCATTTTGTGATTACGACGTTGCGATTATTTCTTAACTAAATGGAATATCTCAATGCGGTTTTCATGAATGTATTTCATAATTTTACGGCAACAATAAAAATTTAAAAAAAGTACAGATAAACTTAAAAATAAACCAGAGTCGATATTATACTGAGCATTCCCTAATATAAATTAAAAGAGCACCTCTTCTTGACTTCTTGACCTTTTGTTTATATTTTATTATTGCAGTTATTACTGTATTTTATCCATAAGAAAATATTTGTTCACTTGTATTACCGTAACGTAGGTATATAACATCGGAAAATCTATTCCAACCCATCAATTGCATTATACATGCATCACATTATTAAGCAAGAAATGAGGTGTTACTCGTATAACCAGCATTTTAAGTCGAGAAACGCCAAGGCATTGTAACGAAGAGGTAAAATAAGCAATCATAAACGTGAGACATTTTTGAAGTAGAAAATAGTAATGTTGGTCCTATAATTACAACCGTTAAACGGGTGTCTGCAGAAAAGGAAAACCTTAACGGTCGTCTAAACCAAAAATAACTATAAAAAATAATAACCAGGAAAAAAAACTATAACGGGGAAAGTTCTGAGGAATTATATCATACTGCACATGATGTTGAAGATGTAATACCGGGTTGCCGGGTTGCACCTGATCATTCGGGTATCAGAAACACTATTTAAAGCGTAGGTTTCTATCTATTAGTTTATTGGGCACTTTGCCAACGATCGAATAAGACATATAAATATGTGTTTTAGGTTTAAGGTCTAATCCCAATACCTACTTGTTAATTTCTGTAATAAAGCAATCTAAAAATAGCAATATTTAGAGTCTTTAATCTGCTATCGCAATTCATGTAACAAATTCTGATGAATAGACCAAATATAAAATTATTCTTATGTTCCAGGTAGTTCAGTCTTCGACCAGTCCAAGGTTCGTAATTTTTGACTTGTTGCTTTAAAAGAAAAGAATTAAACTAAAAACGACGTAACCACTACGCCCAAATGTGAAGAAAGGATGCTCGACGCACGTTTCGCTACCAAGTTAACATCATCAGGAGCGATGAAAGACAGTCTTTCATAGCTCCTAAAAGCGAAACGTGCGTAGAGTATCCTTTCTTCACATTTTGGCGTAGTGGTGACTTCGTTTTTAGTTTGTTACAAAGCTAAAGGTTCCAAACCCTCAACTTTAGTAACCTACTCAATTAAGGCAAGTCACATTGTTCTCCATAAACTGACGTGAAATCATTTCCATTACACGTCAGTTTAGGTAATTAACCCTTATGTCAAAACATGTTTCCACTTTCCAATATCAAGACACTCACTTTAATAACTTGGGCGGTCAGAACGGTATTTATGGAAGTTATGAGGAAAATGTTTCTGCAATTTAAAAAGAAGGTTAAAAGTAAAACACCGCAAAACCTGCCTTTGAATCTTCATTCAGGAGGAAAAATAAAATAATAGATAAACCTTTGAAATTTGCTTTTATTTCGGCACAATTTAGATGATCCTCGCACTGCGTTTGGACTACAGCTTGTGGAAGGAAGTTGATTAGTCTTGATGGGTGGTAAACATTATTTACCACAAAAACCACATTTTTTGCCTATATACATCGATTCTAATCACATTGTTTTTGAATACCAAGAATTCTTATAACGCGGTATTAAAAACTTATATAACTTTTTATTATACCATGTAGAGAAGATATACATTTGGATTTGTTTTAACATATGGGATTAAAAATGTAAACTATCAACAATTTTTAATGGCGTTTCAATTTATTCATAGCACCATCCCATTACTTAATTATCAGTTTTGACCATTAATAAGAGGGATTATAAATGCATATGACACATAACACAGATGCCACATATCTTATTGCAGGGTATATCCATATGTAGCCTATAGGATCTCGTATATACAACATAGGTACATTTTGGTTTCGTTTTAGCAACAAATGGCTTGTTCCTAAAACCTGTTGCTAATACTCTTGCTAATACCCCTTGCTAACATCGATTAATGCTGTCAACAGGCTGTGATAGCAGTTGTATTGCTAGTGATAACATTTTCTATTGTAATTTGACGTGATTTAATCCAAGAAATCAATAGTGGCTGGGGCAATCTAAGACTAAGATTATAAAATCTTGAATTTGCTTTATTTACTACTTTCTATTACATTTATTGCCCAATGGAATTTTAATTCATTAATATATTTTTGAAGTATCACTTTTCCTATCATCGCCCTGGAATTCATTAGTCATGATGCAATTACTTTCTTATAAGGATACCTGCTGCAAATCCACATCCTAACTCTTTACGTTTGAAAATCATTTGTCCCTTGACTTTCCAATAAGAGCCTGTCAAGGGAAACATTTGAAAACTGCTAAAGTCCAAAAAACAACTTCTTGCCCTATATGTGTTCTAAAATATCGTCTGTAGTATTTGTTTCGGAATATCTTAAATTTTTACCATTTTAATTGGACAATCAAATTTTGGGTTGAAACATTCCAAGAAGGAAGTCAAACCATAACTTTTCTCATGTATAAGTTTACAATACTTGGAACTTCTTAACGGTGCAAATTGAATGCAGGCATCTGGAGATTCCTTATTTTTACATTTTTGTATCGTTACAACAGCCTAGGAAGGTAATCTGTTACATTAGACAAATGGAAGCATAAAATCCTACCGTGGCTTTTATAGGTATATCTTCTGTTACAACAAGATCCATGTCAATATACTGCTTGCCATCTATAAGTTTCAACACAGGCTTATGTACGGTGATGGTGGTATTTTCTGATCCGAAACAATTTGCGTACAAATCCAAATACAATGCCAACTAAAGATTTAATAAGGTTTTAACTACTACTTTATATGTGCACTTTCTAATCTTAATACCGTTGCCGTATTCGCATCAATTGTTGCCGTTAAGATCCACAATATAAAGAAAATATCCATGTTTGTACATTCAATTGTTATAACCTGCTGCATCCAACACTAAGTGATTGAGGAAACGAATGAGTTTATGCGAATTTAATGTCACCTGTTATTAAAAAGCTTGTAAAAAATAAATGATGATATATGTTTTTGTAAAGCTAAAAAAAGTCCGAGAAACTAGTCCGTTCAAAATACGCTGCGCATTTATGAACGTATATTTGGTATTATTTTATTTGCGTCCCTTTGAACTGTGGTGATGACAATTTAACAGTTATGTATTAAAGAAAAGCAAGCATGTTTCAATCCACACTTTACCTTAAAAGTAGTTTTCTGCCGTATAGCCAGCATACAATTGTGTTTATATCATCAATAACAGTGTATTACTGCCATCTACCGAGGCCTAGCTAAACTCGCGCTTGGCGCGATTATTATGCGAACTATATTGCCAGTATCTCGATCAGTTCATAGATTGAGCTATAGTTTCAGATTGCGATGTAATTTAAAATTATTGATGTAATTATATACTTTCCTCACAAAAACATATATGGTGAGGTTTTTCCGATGTTTTCTGCAGTGATCATGGAAACTACAGCAGTTAAAGAAACGATTAACCGGTGAACAATTGCCGATTTTATGATTTTTATTTAATACTTTCGAATGTTAGAAAGGATTGATCAAGACGTTGATGGACCGACCCCACAGAATCTGTGAACTAACACATATCAAAAATGAATTTGCACACCTAACCATTGCCTTAACCCTGCGTTAGGCGCGCGGGGGACAGGTGTCACCCACCGGTTTTATAGGTGTTGTATCTTTTTTACGAAAAAGATTTGAGGGCTGCGAATTATCACCTTTTATAATATGACAAAGGTCGGCGTTGATTTGCTTGACCAACTATGTCAAAAAATAACGTGGCAAGAAACACATGACGCTGGCCTATGGTTATACTTTATGACCTACAACATGATTGCGGCCATAAATACTTTATGGATTTATAAACAAAATAACCCAACAGCAATCAAGATCAAAAGAACTGAATATTTGCAAAACCTACGCTAGAGCCTGATTAAATCCCAAATAGAAAGAAGGTAAAATGAGGGTGCTACACTACCTAGACAGCTTCGATTTAGAATGAGCGATTTACATGGATTTCAAGATCAACCTCCACAAGGACATAGGCCGGCTCCAGGTACACGCGGAAGATGCTATTTACGTGACAGAGCACGAGACCGGATCATCAGAAAAATATGTGCCGACCATTCTAAAGAAGTTTGTGATCCTTGCCTTGAATGATTATTTAGTGAATTGTACATAAATTTCAAAAAAATGTTTGTATCAAATTTAATAATTTTCTTTAATTTATTTGCAATATATTTTTACGAATTTGACTATCTTTGCATTCCTGTATTATTTGACAAATTATTTCTTCAAATATATCGTATTAGTACAGGGATTTTCAATTTATAGCCGCTTAACTTTGAAATAACAGCTGGGTGACAATTGTCACCCGCGTGCCTAACCGCGTTCTTATAACTAGCGCGCCTAACGCAGGGTTAAAATCCGGCTACGCCGGACAGGAGATCCAACGAGCCATGCATCCACACAGAGACAATCCAAATAATACAACAAAATAAGAACACAGGGGCCAAGTCTTCCCTACATTAAAAACGTCACTGATAAATAGAAAAATTACTAGAAAAGGAGAAAATACTTGCAATTTACATCCCAACCACTAAGTTACAACTAATCCTATGTTCAGCCAAAGATAAAAGAGACCATCTAGATACAGCTGGTATGTATAGAATACCATGCAAGTGTGACAAAGTCTATATTAGACAAACAAAACGAACAAACACAGAAGCTGACGAAACGTCAGAAATAAGTAAAGTAGAAGATAATATACTACGGCCTACAAACCCCAAAAGTTACAATAATATTAACTCCGGTCGTGAAAACCTAAGTATACGCAATATGTACGTCGCCAATGCCACTTGAAATTTGAATAAGCTTATAATAAAAATTATTCATCAAACTATTACTTCAGAAATACTCTCCAAATTGAGGAGAAATTTGTACAACAGGTTGGAGTATTGTTTGGCGAAATTAAGAGGCATCTTTGAATCTTTAATTTAGTTTTATTTTTAAATATTATTAGAATTGTTTTATTTTAAAGTGACCTTGTATTTTAGTATGAATGCAGTTCTTATTTATCCGTCGAACTTAAACGTTCGAAAGGAGATCAATAAGCATTTATTGTTAGTAGTTAAAAAATAAGTGTACGTAGAACGATGTCAAGCAGTACATCCTCCCGAGACATTAGGAATTTACTAAGCGCTCGTGCGGTAGATCGGGTAGGAGTCATGTGTGTTTCTCCTAAGAGATGTTACCAACTGGTAGATATCATGTAATCATAAATAACAGGTTACATGATATACCAAATTTGATTCATAGCACACAGATACTTTGACTATAGTTTACGTTTCTAACTTTAGTTCTATGTTTTCAGAACTTCTGATGATGCAATAGAAACAGACCGAAAATACCTTCTTTGTTGAATATTACGTAATAGGAAATCATAACAGGGGCACAATTATCATTATATGTGCCGTCGCTTGGTGTACAAAATAAATATGAGAATAAAAATAATGGAAACGAAGCTATAACTTCTAAAATTTCTAGTTTAAGAGGCAAGATGATATCTTTAACCCTGCGTTAGGCACGCTAGTTACAAAAACGCGGTTAGGCGCGCGGGTAACAATTGTCACCCAGCTGTTATTTCAAAGTTAAGCGGCTGTAAATTAAAAATTTGTTAATACAGTAATGCAAAGATAGACAAATTGGTAAAAATATATTGCAAATGAATTAAAGAAATTTATTAAATTTAATACAAACATTTTTTTGAAATGAATGTACAATTCACTAAATAATCATTCTAGGCAAGGATGACAAACTTCCTTAGAATGGTCGGCACATACCCATCTTCCACATTTATTGCAATTTCTTCTGGTGATCCGGTCTTGTGCTGTCACATAAATATCATCTTCCGCGTGAACCTGGAGCCGGCATATATCCTTGAGGAGGTTGACCTTGAAATCGAAGTAAATCTCATTCTAAATCGAAGCTGTCTAGGTAGTATAGCAACCTTATTATACCTTCTTTCAATTTGGGATTTAATCAGGCTCCAGCTTAGATTTTGCAAATATTCAGTTCTTTTGAGCTTGGGCAACAGTTCTGTTTGCTGTTGGATTATTTTGTTTATAAATGCATAAAGCATTTATAGCTGCAATATGTAGTAGGTCATAAAGTATAATCATAGGCCAGCGTCATGTGTTTCCTGCCACGTCGTTTATTGACATAGTTGGTCAAGCAAATCAATGCCGACCTTTGTCATATTATAAAAGGTGATAATTTCTGGCTTTCGAGCTTCTCCACTGTCCGAATCAATATCACCGGTATCGTGCATTGTTGACAATAATATCACGGATTTACTATTTTTTTGGACAATAACCGACTAACGTAGCATTCTCGGTAAAGCCAAATATAGATGTGGATTTTGCATTTCTCTCCCACTCGAACTGAGGTTTTACACTTCCTCTATAAACTTTTGTATAT
>JAWQRM010000620.1:0-20971 GCA_033557675.1 Coptodactyla brooksi | reverse complement strand
AGATAAATATTTTATGTTAATTGTTTGTTAAATAATTATCATCAATACACGCACGTTTCGCTAACCAAGTTAGTATCATCGGGAGCACTGAAAGATTAAAAGAGGTATTCAAAAAAATCGTGGATCTGTTGTTTCATTATATTACATATCCTGCATTTTGCTGCAGACTATAAAGATGTAATTTGTTTCTTAAAATCAGACAGCTACTTTTAATAACAATTAAACGAGTATTTCTAACAGCATGGTGATATTGTCAAAAGTAACAAACTCAGTTTTTAATGACAAATAGGTAAAAAATAATGAATTACAATAATGAATCGATGTGGGAGACCAGGATTTGTACTATATCCCACAAAAGCTTGGAATCGCTGAAGAAATCCCTGCATAAGGATATTCGATGGTATCGAATATCGGTAGCTATTTGATGTACGCGTGAGAAAAAATCACGAGGCTTTTGAGACTGGGTATCAGTACTACGGGCAGCCACTTTGAATCAAATTTAAATATTAAGTATTTCTTAATATTTTCTCTTGAATCAAGATTATGAATTGACCTCCAAGCAAGGTTCAAACTTGTGACCTTCTGCTTTCATGACAGGTAATCTAACCATCTACGCTATCGAGGATCTATTCTAAGTATTCTGAAAATCCCATCTTTCTATTCGAAAACCGGAACATCGGCACTCCAAACACTAGTTCGCTAAATGAATATATGGCGCAATGGCTAATTGAATATTATGGTTTCCTTATAACCGGATAAACAGTGTAGTGTTGTTCATAAAAATTTATTGTTTTCCCGTGGACGTTTCGTCCATACATAAAATGAGTAATTTTTGTTTGCTTTTTATTGAAACAAGAAAACGGTCTTCGAACGGAAAAATAATAGGATGATTGAGTGTTAGGAGAGACCTTCTATAGCTTCAAGGTAGAGTGGCTGTCATGAAAATAGATCGTCCATAGTTCAAATCCTGCACGGAGATAAATTTAATACTTATTTCACGCATGAGCGAAACTTGTAGGAAAATAGCAAATTCATGTACTATCATAATTAGTTGTTATTTTTTAAATACGTTATGATAACAAAGTAATAATTTAGTTTGATGATAAAAGCTGTAGTAATCCAACTGAATAGTTACTATGCCAATTATGACAAAAGCCATATAAAATAAGAGTTCTAATAGAATTTTATGAAGGGTAAACATTTTACAATATACTTCTCTTATGTTTGAAGTATCGTATTGCAATATTTATTATCAATTAAGTCATTTTGTCTCAATTGAAGGGGATCGTGTTTTGAATACATTTTCGTAAATGTATTAACTTTCATATAATTTTGTTATGTTTTGTTTTTTCTGTAAAAGTTCTTTAGAAAACCGCATACTCTCAACGTACCTCACATTTTCGTAAATGTTTTAATTTTCATATAATTTTGTTCTGTTTTGCTTTTTCTGTAAAAGTTCTTTAAAAAACCACATACTCCTGACGTACCTCATAATTGGTTTATCAGCCAGTTTAGAATTGGCTCCACTTAATTAGAGGTACAATCCAAACCTGCATCCAAAGTAACTGCACTACCAAAATATCTATAAACATATATCATTAAGAATGGTGGTTGATTACATCTTTACCTTAAATGTTATTTTTTACACTTGATAATTATTATTATGAAATGACTTGGTTTCGGCAATTCTTTTTTGTAGCATATTAAAAACCCGATATAAAGGAAGATAAAAATAATAAATATATTGTGATAAAAATAATGTGAACTTTTGACCTATCGAGGGTTTTTAGATATAGCTCAGAGGTGACCAATTCATTTTCTTGTTTCAATAAAAATTTAAAAAATGTTTACAAAATATTAAAATGCAAAATATTTTATACAACAGTTATGTTGACTTGCAGACAATTCTCCATCCACGATTTCACTGAATTTACGAAGTGTTCACATGGCATCAGACACCATAGGTTTTCCAAACATTTTGAACACGGAAAAGCTTTGGTTACTTTGGTGTCTCACACTCGTACCATCTGGCACCATGCAGTCCCTGTACGATTCTTGTCTAACGCCCGAGACGGCCATCGGAAAAATCAGAACTCCATTCCGATCATCAAACATGGAATGAATCATTCGGTAAATACATTTCTCACCGTTGAAAGCATTGTTTCATCCAAAATTTGTAACGTGTCACTCTTTATCCACGGTAATCCACCCAATCCATTACGTCGGGTTGTAATAACGTCACTAGACAATAAACTCGGGATGACCAAAATATTTCTAGAGATAATTAAATTAAACCTGTTTCCTAGTTGCATCCGAGCAATACCTTGCTTTATTTTTTCTTTAATTCCACAGGCAAAAATAAATAAATAATTGTTGTCACAATTATTAATTTGCCGGCAGTCCACGATATCTGCCATCTTTTGTTTTTTTATCCTAGTTATTCTCGGAAAAGAATGTGCCTGTATTCATCACAGTACAAACGTATTGCATGACTACCTCATATTTTACACCATTCTCTTGTAATTTGACCAACAACCAAACATCCAGCATAGCTTTTTTTGAAAAAATAAAAATTCTCTGATTGAACATAAGAATACAGAATTATGTCGTTAATTAATAATTGGTCGTGTTTGATCTTGCCTAAAATGAGATTTCTTCAAACTATAATTAATTCACATCGAATGATCTGTCTTTTTAATACTATACAGACGAGTATCTAAAATTATAGTAGTTAAAGTTCCTAAAATTCTCAAGCCTGCAGTTGAGAATTTTATAAGTATTTTAGAAAAAACTGAGGATCCTTTATACCCGTGATAAACCAACTTGAGCTTGAGAAAAGCTTTTTGAGTAGTGTGAGCAAAATTCTTTGTTACTTGACCTTATTTATTTAGCCAACAGTTCGCTTCAATTTGAAGCTCCATCAGGGTTAAAAGAGAAACCACATGTTACATTTCATTTGAAACTGAAAAACAACAAAGCTTACCTAACAAAGTGATCTATAGTACATAAAACATCTAATTCAGCAATAGAAGCCATGAAAACAGAGTGAAATAATAAAATAAATCGAAGAACACTGAACAATGTCACAACGAGTCAACATATTAAGAATGAATAAGCAAAAATGGCTATTCCATGGAATACCAACCTAAATTACACTAGAATGCAACGTATGTTCATCTCTGAAGGAGGTAGGAGCGCGAAAAATACGAAATTCAAAAGCAAACTAAAAAATTAATTCAATGACGTCACCTAAATTATCACTATTATCTAACTGAACACTATTGCTGTTATGTGAATATAATAGATAACCGTATATGTTACTCAAGTCGTCAACATCAGAGCACAAATTAACAGTGTTAAGGGTGGATTGAATACCAATCATCTCAAAAAACGCAGATCGTCTCACGCAAATTGTCCTTTTTATAAAGAATCCTTACATCATTCAAGTTAAACATATGATTATTATTTATGGCATGTTGCGACAAAGTGCTAATAGGTTTATTATTTCTAATATCTGACTCCTACGACATCATAAAAGCAGGAGTGGTTTGTTTTAGTTTAGTAAAGAAGATCCCAACTCTTCCCAAATCATAATAAGCTATCTTTAAACCTTAAAGATAGCATTAAATATTTTTGAAATTTGTCTTGAAAGGGCCGGTATGAAAGGAATTTTTTTGTAAATCTGTTGAAGAGGAACAGTAATATCAATAGTAATTCTATTTTGAGGGCTATTATACAATAGTTTATGAAGTAAATGTGAAGGATAACCATTATTTCCAAAATATTATAAAGATTTTGAAGATTTTGTGCATAAAACCTATTATTAGATAATTTAAGATTAGTTTAATTAGTAGGTTTTTGGTACCAGTCTGTTATTAATAGGTTATTAGTGTGTCTGATCAATAAAGTATCTAGAAATGGTAACGAACTATTGGTCTTTCTTTCAACAGGGAACTGAATATGATTATTAAATTGATTGAATATATCCAACATACTATTAATGTGATCTGGTGGCAACGTTAACACAATGTCATTTACATATTTCCTGATAAAGCCAGGTTGCATGGACAGAAGGGGTAAAATTTTAAGTAAATAGTCCAAAGTTATATTAGCCAATATAGGGCTTAATGAAGATCCCATCGGTGTACCAAAAATCTGTTTATAATAAACATCATTATATACGAAGTAATTACTATTAAAAAGAAAAAGGATAATATCAAGGAATAACTGCTTATTGATGTTGGTAACACCATTGATGATTTATGAATATTAATTGATTTCTGATTATTAATTTAACAAAAACTGGCAAAATAAAATGAAAAGAGAGGAAAAGTACTTTCATATTGTGACATATATGTACTTTTTTAGAACTAAGTGACTCTCTGCACGGTTCAAACATGTAAAACGTGAAGTTTAAATTGAAACAATTTAAAGTCAGTATGAAATAAAATTCTCAGCAAACGAATGAAAGTAATAAAAACTGAAAAGTCGTTAATGAAAACAATATTTTAAGGTAGAAGATAATGAAGGGTACTGAACTCCATATGTTTTATATTGTACCATAATACGTAATAATATTGTCTTAAACTTGAATAACTAATCTGAATGAAATTGAATAGCCACTTTTTGTATAGTTTTTATACACGTGATGAAGATTGAACCCCATTGTTTATGGATCAATACTCTTAAGTCTATTATCGTACCTTACTTCTACTCTAATCTAATTTATCGAACCAAGTCCTATTCTTGCTGATAAACAGTTTCAAATAAAAAAAATAGGTAATAAATTTAATCACCTCTAAAAATTATTAGATTATAATTTATAAGTGAAATACATCTTCTACATGGTCATTAATTCTTGTGATTTTAACACTAAGTGTCACTCACCTGAAAATTTTTGAAAGATTGACTTAGCAGGAACTATAAAAAGACTTCTCAGGATAACGCGAAAATGGAAAAATAAACTGTGATAAAGTGAATTGTTCTGAACTTGACACGCGATTTTCTTTAATATGGAAGCAATTAATGGACGTTGCGAAAAACCGCTAGAATTGCCTGCCAACTCCTGCTTGCCATGAGCACCGCGCGAACACTGACAATACGAAGCAAACTTTGTTCAAATGCCAGCGACTCGCGCGTCCATGTGCAGTGGCAGTACGCGAAGGGTAACCGAGTGGGATGTATGATTTGCAATGTTCTCTTTCTATCTCACCACCATCAGGATGGCACTTATTGTTGATGCTAGTTCTGTGCTTGGAGATTTATGATCATTACACTTATAATAAATTGCTTTAGCAGTGTGCAAGTGAATACGAGTATATTATATTAATGCATATGCTCCACCTCTTCATAATTTGATAGGTTTCAGACCCACAGACCTCTTTTACTCATATGGTAAGTGCCCCTGCAGATACTTGTCCCACAAAACTGTTTTGTGCAGTATTTAGATACACAACTTAATAAGTTAATCCAAAGCTATTGAATCGCTGTGCCAATACAAGAAAATAAAATGAAGAAAATGAAGCCGAAGAGATTGCGGGTAGAGTCTGCTAATTACAATATATATATACATATATATATATATTTCGATTTTGTTTTTCAAAATGCTATCTTGTGACGTAGCATTTGTTACGAAAAATTCAACTGTTTACTGCGCAGTGACGTCATCTTTGGTTTTTTAAATAGCAACCCCGTTTTTTTGTAGTATTCGATAGAGTTCAATTATGGAAACTAGTAAGTCATGAAAATGTAAACAGTGAATGACATTTCGTTAGGTCAGAAATTGCTTCACCCGCTTCTAGTATCCCGTGTATTAGTGAGCTGTTCAAAGGTAATTTAAAAAATGGCACGTTTAACAGAAGCGATGAGGTTAAATTAAATGTGCTCCTTCAAGCTGAGGAAAATCCACATTCTTCAACAAGCCGGCTTGCATTAACCAACAACGTTAATCAATCTTCTGTTGGTAAATTATTTAAAAAAGAAAAATATCACCAATACAAGGTTCAGTTGATACAAGAATTAGATGAAGATGATTCAGATCGCCGTTTGGAGTTTTGTGAACAATTAGTGTTACGATGTGATCAGAATCCACAGCTTCTAAACAACATTATTTTTTCTGATGAAGCCACTGTTTGCTTAAATGGATATGTTCATCGCCATAACTGTAGATACTAGTCTCGCGGGAATCCTCAATAGACTCAAGAGCATCACAGTCAACGCCGATGCAAAGTAAATGTGTGGGTCGGAATCGTAAAACAGAGATTTCTAGGACCTTACTTCTTTGAAGGTAATCTGCCAGGCGACAGATATTGAGACTTCTTGTACTTTGAATTGGTACCTGCTCTAGCAGTTCTCTTCCCCAATGACGAAAACAACGATGTACCTCATCAGGACATCTGGTTTCAGCACGATGGGGTGCCTCCACACTTTGCCGTACAGGTTCGTCAATATCTTGACCAAATTTTCCCGGGGAGATGAATCGGGCGCAGAGGACCGTTAGAGTGGCCAGCGCGTTCGCCAGACCTAAATCCCCTTGATTTTTTATCTGTGAGTTTACTTGAAAACGAAGGTGTACTTTAATAGACCTAATAACCCACACGATTTACGCCGAAGAATTCGTGCTGAAATGGCAGAAATTGGGCAAGATACTATTGAGTGCAGTGTACAAACAGTTTACACTCGCGCAGGTAAGTGCCAAATAGTGGGTGGCGGTGAGTTTGAACACTTACGTTGATCGTTTACGCTAAAACTAGCAGATTAAATTTGATTTAAACATTTACATGAATAATTTTCTTTTAAAATAAAATGCGTTTTTCCGAAATAAAATGTTATGTAAGGTAACAAGTTTTTTAATCGTCGTAAAGGCAATAAAAAGCACTATCGAATACAACAAAAAACCAAAGATGACGTCATTGCGCAGGAAACGGTTGAATTTTTCGTAACAAATACTACGTGACAAGATAGCATTTTGGAAAACAAAATCGACGTGTCCGAGCGATTTGGTTAAAAACAACATATAACGGAATTATGAATTTTGTTCCTAACTTTATCATCACGCTGTAGGTAGAAGTCAAGTGGAAGTTGCGAATCCTTTTAACCAGAATCATCCTGAGTTGCGGAACATAGCACAAGGAACTGTGTCCAAAATTCATTGGCAATTCATAGAACTTGGACATGTTAAACCATTAAAAAGGAAGCCCACTTTCGTAGACGATGATATAAAGATAAATATTTTATTAAATGTACAAGAGAATCAAATGTTAAGTTCACGTCATAGAACTGCTTTAAAGTGCTTCCACGATGCAAAACTTTATCCATGCAAAATAATGTTTACCCAGGAACTAACAGGACAAAACCCAGACCGTAGACTATTAGATTATGTACCGTAGATTATGCAGAAGCTGGACGGAAATCAGGTAGCTCTTGATAATATTCTTTTTTCTGACGAATCAACTTTCACGTTGAATGGGGATATTGATCAGAACAGAATCCTCATATAATCGGATCAATTTTTAGTGAAGGAAATTTGATAGCTGAAAAATATTTAAATTTACTTAGTGACGAAGTAGTTTCTGCTCTGGCAAACTTATATCCAGATGCCGTAAATCCGACCCTACCAAATGGAAATGTTTGGCTTCAACAAAACGGGGCAACGCCCCACTATGGTTTAGATATAAGAAGCTATCTAAACGAAATCTTTAGGAATAGATGGATTGGACGCAGAGGTACCATTGAGTTGCTAGCCAGATCACCATACCTTAGCATTTTAGATTTCTTTCTGTGGGGCTATCTTAAGAGCAAAGTGTATGCAACAAAACCAAATAACATTGAGAATCTCAAAGATAGCAAGAGACAATATTTCTCCTTAAGTTTCCTAACAGATTGATGACGTAGCTGACAACCTTCGTGGCCTTCACTTTAGTTAATGTGTATGAGTTTTACCGGCTGATGTGAACACAATTCAAAGGAACATAACAATTAGAAAATAACAATTATTTTAAAATTCACTTAAAAACTAGGTCAATTTAACATTTAATGAATAAATTAGTTCTTTGTTGAAAATTATCTTTAAAACCAGTTTCCGAGGAAGCTGGTTTTCCTAGAGAAACGTACAAAAGTAACAGTACTAAATGATATTTCCAAAAGATGTTAGGAGTACTGCCCATTATTATAATATTATATGTTTCATATTATATGCCTCACATTTTTTAAATTTAAAAGCAAGTTGAGGCTGTCTATAAATTAGTTACTTATAATTATTTATAAGTTGGAAATTTCGGTATAGAGTTGAATTCCAGAACTGAATTGTTCTTGGAACTTGAAACTACCAATAAAGTTTTCTTCCAACGCTTACGTTAACTGATGAAAATGTATCAATCTTGCTGGCATCTTGGTAATCGTCATTACAAGAATGGTCGCCTGTTTCAGCGAAATATCTGTCAGAAATATTTATAACAGGAAATATATAAATTACCATTATTCAGTTTATTGTTATTTCTAAATCAGAATTCCACAAGTAAAGCATTTAGTTCTTTATACATATATTGGGTTGTCTGGCCCAGAAGGGCACTTTTCTTAGGGAGTATAAATATATTTTATGTAATTACATATTCACCATTTTGGTCCAACACCTTTTGTCATCTTTCTGGCAGTAGCATGATTTCACACTCATAAAACTTTTGATTTTTCCTGGCAAAAAAATTGATCAAGTCATTTTTGACGGCCTCATTTGAAGTAAAGGTTTTGCAGTCCAAAAAATTTTGTGGAGACCGAAACAAGTAATAATCGGAAACTGAATTTTTTATTGATCAAATTTTATTGATCTGTTTTTTTCTATCGATCAATTATGGCTTTTTCTGTTTGAGTGGAACATGCAATTTGTCCAGTTGAAGACAGTACACACAGTCAGAAATGGAATTTTGAAACTTTTGCAAAATTTCAAAAAAAAGTTGAAATGTTTCTCATTTTTGCAAACATTTTTCAAACCAATTTTGGCATTTCCATATACGTTGCATATTTTTTTTCTCGTTTGAACGGAATTTTTATCTTTTTTGTAATAAAAAAAAAACAAAATGCGCCGAAAATGCTGTTCTGGATTCTCTATGTTTCATAACATACAAAAAGAAAACAATTGCACAGAACCGAACAAAATATTTTTGCACATAAACTGCACTGTTATCTATCAGAATATATAATGGATATACGGTTTCGAATGACCGTATGTAATTTATTTATGTATTTATCAAATGTGTTAGGAAGTTAATTGTTATTGCGGACGCTTATGCCCGCTCCATGAATTTCCATGGTAATCAACTGTCGTATCTACTTTTACAAAGAATTGAATATGGATGTCCGATAATTGCTGACTGAGACTGTTAACAGAGAATGTCTCATTTAAAAGCATATGTCTGAAGGTCGCCAGATTGCAAACAATAAAAGCAGTACTGTCTACTAAGCTAAATTAAAATCTATATTTGTCAATCTCAATAATTCAATATATACACAAGCAAGTTTATTTAATTTTATCGATCATTTCCAGACCTGCACAGATAACTGTGTATTTTTTTAATCAAGTCCTAACATTTGAAAGTAGAATTCATTGGAATAGAGTGCTCTTTGCTATGATAATGTTTAAAAATAACGTTGCAGTTTTAAAGTAAAGATTTTTTTAGAACCAACCATCTAAAGTTGAATTGCAAAAGATCTTTTGCCTTACTTATGGAGAACTTGACCGAACAATATAGAATATAAATTGTAATAGTGGTCGGATATGGAGATAGAACACACTTTATTAAATAGAAGTAAACCTATAAACATTAATGACATTTCGTCAAAATACTTAAATCATAAACAGTGGTCAAATTATTCCCCATTCATTTGTTACAGTAGAGTTTGAACTTATCCAAGTGAGATTAAGTTCAGTGAAAAAAAATTGCAAACCAAATTTGATTATTTATTAAGTTGGTAATGTCATCACCGTGATATAATCTTTTAGCATTTGTAGATATTTAGGAGCAGTTAGGTTTCCTTTGGCAACAAAAATGGTCATAATGTTCTGACCAATAAACCTGTTGAAAAGTGAAATTGGATAAATTAATTAGAAAAATTTGAACATCAACTGTTTTTCCTATTCAAATTTTCCTATATCTGTAGACAGCAAAGCTGTCTTCTAAATAGCTTTTGCGTCAAGCAAAATAATCTTTTCGGTTTTGGTGTAGCAGTGGGATTGCTTAACTTTGTTACTAAGCCAAAGGTTCCAAAAATCCAGCTCTTATGGAAATGTTATTAATTAAAATAATAATGATTATAGGTATACAATTATTATTCCTATTTTATAAAATTATCCTTGACATATTGAGAATATTAATTGTTATCTAACTTTATATTAAAACCCATCAGATATTTTATTTTTTCCTTTCATTTAGTTTTATTTATATCCAATGAGAAGGTTCGACAGTGAATTGAAATAGCAACAATCTTTCCAAGAGTGTAAGCAATTTTAAAATATTTTAATAAATCCAGGAGACATCTTATAAGGAAACAATGAATTAAGTTTCTATATATAATTAAAAGGAACTATTCATAGCAACGCAGTTTTTAATGTTAAAACTTAGCGGTGGGTTTGATTTGGAATTGTCAACAACTATCCTATATCAATTTCCGTTGATGCAATCGTAATTTAATTTCGCAAACGTAAACAGTTCATAATATTTAGACTATGCTGTTTTGAGTAATGTTTTGTAGGCGACGCAGTTCGTTTAGGTATGAAGTTATTGCAAGTATGCATCTTATTATAAAAATATGTTATCGTTATTTGCTTCCTAATTATAAAATTATATACATGGGGATAGAAAGTATATTTCAAATAGTATACGGGTTTCTAAACATATTTTTAATGCTAACGCTTTTCCTTAGTTTTTAATTCAGTTAGTAATATTTTGACAAAAACGATTTCGTCACGTCGTTTAATTCACAAGTGGGCGTGGGAATTTCTATTAGCGATGATACGTTAAAAGGTTTGCCTTTGAAGTCTGAAGTAAAATTTACCTATAAAATATTAATTAAACAAACGTGATCTATTGTTGAATATAAAAAAAATATAGGGAATCTTTCAAAATAAAACCAATCAGAAATGTTGCAAAATTAGAATTTGCAAAATATGCTGTTAGAAGTCAATATTAGCTTTAATATTAGCTTTTAGCATTGAAATTTAAGAAGCTTTAAATAAAAAATAATAAGAAATTAGCGATCATATGAATTGCCAACAATAAAATACAGAATTGTATAATAACATTGTTATAAATCATGGAGGAACAAGATTAGATAAAGTTGCAAATGCTATTTTATTATTATCAATAACACAAGCTGCTATCCAGCAACAGGAACGTAAACACAGATGTACAATCGAGAACAATAAAAACAACAATAATAACTATACGGTTTGCTCAATTAATACAAATGTAGGACAAGAATTGAGAGTTATAAAAAATCTAAAACTATCTTCTTAAATCAGCTTTGTTATTGATGCACCAAAGGTGTTTATTTAATTGATAACATCAACTCCTTTGGCAGTGCGGGTTTGAATTGAAATTAATGAAAGAGAAGACAATATTTGTGGACCCGTAATGTTTCTGAAATACATTTTATTAAACCTTACCTTTATGGAAAGAGTAGAAAGGATTCTCCAATGATTTCTTAGTAGCTTCTTTTTGATGAAAAATATTACTGTTGATGTTACCATGAAAGAATTTTCGATACGCAAGAAGCTGTACTAAAATACTAGAGAAGATATCATCTGAGTATTTATCTTAGAAACATGCTCTATCGCGGACAGCTCATCATCTAAAGTTTCCAGTAATCTGCCTAATATTAAAAGACCTGCTGATTGTAAAAATCATTTATTCTAAACTCTCTGTTTTGTATTATATGATGATTATCGATCTAATCATGGATACCTTTAGACTTTCTTTCTATTGAATATCTGTCCGAATTGAATTTTTGTTAATAGCTAAACTAATTTTTTTTTCGATTATAGTAATGCTGAATTCAGGTGTCATTGTATTACTTGCTCACAAGAATTATTTAACAATTTAGCGGAATTTTGTATATTTTATTTTTGACCTTGAGAAGGGCAGTTAAAAATAGTATCCATAGTTTGCGATATTTTCGTTCCGAAAACTATCAAAGGTAGTTCAAAGTTTAGAAAGTAATATTTTAAAGCAATAGTTGTTCGGAAAGTAATTTCGTTTTTCTTTTGGTGAAAATGAAAGGCACTTTTCTTAGAAAGTATAAATATTTTATATAATTACATATTCACCATTGTGATCCAAGATCGCTTGCCATCTTTCTGGCAGTAGCATGATTCCATGCTCATAAAACTACTAATCCTTGCTGGCAAAAAACTGATCTAAGTCATTTTTGACGGCTTCATTTGAAGTAAAGGTTTTACCGTCAAAAAGAAATTGTAGAGCCCGAAACAAGTAATAATCGGAAGGTGCCAGATCTAGAGAATTTGATAGGTGTGATAGTACATCCCGTCCAAGCTATAAAAGCTTTTGGGGAGTTACTAAACTGGTATGCGATCTCCTATAACCTTGGTAGAACACTACCTTTTCTATTTATCAGTTTTGATCTTTTCTGTTTGAGTGTATCATGCAATTTGTCCAGTTGATGTCAGCACACTTTAGAGTTAATCGTGGTATTCTCCCAAAATTTTTGGGAAGGGCTCCCAAAAATTTTGCAATCTTAGGCAAAAAATTTCGCAAACCAGTTTGCAAAAAAATCATGCAATTTGTCCAGTTGATGACAGTACCCTTTAGAATTGATCGTGGTATTCTCCCAAAGTTTTTGTAGTGTACCTCGACTTTCTCGAATGTGAATGATAATAACCACCACGTTCTATTGTCCAATACCAAGTAGCTATATTCTAATACGTGTACTATTTTTTCAGTAAGTGCAAGATTTAATTGGAGTATTTTCTTGAGATTTGCAAAATTCGGTTTTTGGTGAACAAAATACGCAGCTTACAATTGTAATGATTGGAAACACTTGACTCACGTGCTAATAAAACGTGAAAGAAATTCCGCAGACGTATTTAAACGGATATAAATATAGCGAAGGTAGCCGTTAGGTAGTAAAACTACTATTAATTCAACGCAATAATGATTGTACGAAACTGAGAAAAAATATTGACAATCTAGTATACAACTGTTAATCTATATAATACAATATTTTATAACACAATATTTGTCAATATACTTAGAGCTTTTACAGGTTCTTCAAATATTTTATCAATTTTAAAATCTTTTAAAGACTTTAATATTAATCGATAATGGCAGAACATTTGCATCGTATCCAAAAGCAACAGAAAAATAATATTGCTCAGTATTTAGGAAAGGAAATACTAAATGAAATTATTTTAGACGCCATCAAACAAAAAAGGGAAATGGTGAAAAGATCAAAATACTATTCCGTTTTTCTTAATACTACTCCGGATATGAGTCACACAGAACAATTGACTGTTATTATTAGATTTGTTTATCGTAATAAAGACACGGATGTTGCAGATATTCGTAAACATTTTTTCGGCTTTCGGTATGCAGAATATACTTCGGTTGAATTATTTATAATAAAATAATAAATAAAAATTATACACACATATGCTTTAAATTTAAATTTAGTTAAGTTAGTTACAATTTAAATGAAGTAAAATAATTTTATTTATGAAACTTTACTTAACATTATTAATTGAGTTTTAAATTTCATATAAAATATTAAATGAATATCGTATTTCCGGGCAAAGGGGGCATTAAGTTAGATGAATAACTTTAAGTTGTTCTTAAATCATTTTGACGAGACTTCAAGTTCCCTAAAGATTTATTTTATATGTATAAATTTCTAAGATAAGTTACTCCGAAAATGTGCAGCCTCTCCCAATAGGTTTCTTTGGAGAAAGAGCGAGAACGAGAGATAGATAAACAACATACTATTGTTTAACTAACAACATGGTACTGTATCCATTCTTCGTTACACGTGCGACGTGATATCAAAACGTGTCACCGTGCAACTTTGATAAATAATTGAGGTTTTGAAATGAACGTGTGTTTTACATTGTTGCCGTTTTTGTCTTTAAACTAATAAATTTGGTGGAGGATAATTTTTCCCCAAATATCTCCGCAACGAACGTCTTTGTTTATAAAATCTTTTCCAATATATCTGAAATACAGGAAAATCGTATAATACAATATTTATTAACTGATTATGAACAAATTATTACTATTTAAGCTATCGAAATTAAATTTGGCAGATGTAATATGCTTCTCAGAGTGCAAATTTTGACTTTTTGAAGAGTAAAGGTAAAAGTCACATTTCGTCAAAATAAGAAATTTTCTATTCCTTTTTAACAGAAAAAAAACAGTAAACTAATGTAGAAATTCAAAAATTGCTTGCTCACTAAAAATTGTAGTTATCGATCTGGACCATATTCGTTTAGTTTTTGGACCAAAATTCTATGGATGCTAGAAGCGAGAAAAATCTGAATCTTGGGATATTGCTGGAAGTGGATGAGTGGGATTCATTTGCGAGTATCCCAAAGCTGCAACTTCAATAGTTTCATTTTGAACTGGATGATTTACTACTTCGTGTTGTTTGATATCGACAGTACCAGTAGTTCCAAATTTATTCATCAAAAATGAAACAGATTGGTGGCCTACACATTTATCTGGACGATTTTCATGGAAAATTCTTCCCATAGGCCTTGTACATTCATTATTTCAGTAATAAATTGCAATTGTTTCAATTTCTTCTTCTGTAGAATAAATCGCTTTTATAAACACCATTCGAACAAGTGCTTTTATAAATGAATTAGTACATGAGGTGTCACTCGATTCCTCATGCAATTTTTGCCCAAGAATTTTTCCCCTTAGAATAAGACTTAACATGTTTTTGGAATTTTTTCAAAACCTTGCGTTTGCTAATTTATAGGGTTGGTAAATTTTCGTTGGGACAACCTGTATTTTGACATATTTGGAATGTCCAGGAATTTCTGAATAAGTTTGCACTATTGCCGTTAGTTTTTACGATCTACCATGATTGTTTATAATGTTTACTACAAGCAGCTATCCGGCTTCTATTTTGACAAATATTAACTGGCTGAGAATTTTTGGAACCTTTGGTTTAGTATCAAAGTTTACAAAAAAAGTTTATTTTTGCTTGATGCATGTTTCGCCTTTTAAGTCGGTATCTTCAGAAGCGTTAGCAAAAATAAACTTTTTGGTTTTGGTGTAGTGGTGACAATCTTTAAAGTTAAGGTACCGTTTGATTCTTTTTGATTCATTTGATGCATTATCATTTGGGTAACAAAGACAGGACGAAAGACTGGTTATCCTTCATCGCTCCTGATGATGCTAACTTGGTTAGCGAAACGTGTCGAGCAGTTATTTTTCGGTTTTGGTGCAGTGGTGCATTATTATTTAACTTCGTTACTAAACCAAAGGTTCCAAACCATTTTTTCTTAAATTATATATATATTTTTTTATGGAGGTACTGAAAAGGTGCTTCATTAACATCCTTCAAGTATATGGCGCCATTATCGTATTGTATCCCATTTGTACTCCTCATCTAATAAAATTCCAAGAAATAAATATTTTTGCCTTCAATAAACACATAAATCAATTTTATCAAAATCCCATAAACGAAAGTTAATATATGTCCTACTGTTATTTATTACAGTATTTATCCAAAATAATCCCCCTTGGCAGAGAAATGTGTTGGATGCAACAGAGGGGTCGGTCATATGCGCATTTGCACCTACCCTATGCGTGCGGCAGTTATTGATTTTATCCTTTGGGTCCCAATTTTGTAGGGTCGACATTGGTAAGTGCGCATGCGTTGTCATACACAATGTTTGTTTATTGACGTTTTTTGTTGTGCATTTGCACTAAATTTCTATCACCAACAAAAAACTATTGCTTTGCTAAACTAATTACCAGAGCATCTACTTATAGAGTTTAGCAACGTTAAAATAGCAAACGAAGTTTGCTATTGAAGCTTCCAAAAAAGCAACAACTTTTTGGCTTTTGACTTACTGGCATTCGTTCATGATTTCCTCCTGACTCCTAACTTGTACCGGTGCTAATTTCTCCACTGACTCCTCGTAATTTCCAAAACACTTTGTGATCTTTTCATCGAAAGTATTAACCAAATCCTCCAGCGACCCAGAAAACGTTTCCGTGAAATTATCTGTGACAGATCCGTGTTTTTTGTTTCCGATTCCATTCTGGATTACGACCTCCCCATTGGAGTTATCGTTCAAAAGGATGTCTTCGTTGAAGTCCTTCAGGACCTCGTTCAGATCCTTGTTCTTTTTGTTCAGATTTAGGTTTTTGTCTATGTCATCTTCGTTCTTCATGTTCTGCGTGTTATTGTGGAATTCTGTCGATCCCCACTCGTCTGTCTCCTCGAATTGGGCTAGGGGAGCTTCAAATTTTAACTCGGCCATCTTACTAGCTAGATCGCGCATGGCTAACCGAGACACAGCCACATCCGAGCAACTACTGACTTTGCGGCAGAGGACTGTTTTTGTCGAACGGACGGCGAGCAGTGGCTGTTGAGGTGGGGGGAAACTGAACTCCAAAAACGATCGTATAGTGGGTGATGAGGATGAGCCAAAAGAATGCGATAAGATATCTTGAAGTGATTTTCGGTGTTTTTTTAAAGTTCGATTAAGAGAGTGATGGATTTACATCAGATTCTTTTCAAACATTCGTATTTTATATACAGTTGTTAATGGTTCATTTATTTTTGAGTACAAAAAACAATTACACCCAATAACATGAACAACGTCAGCATATTTATTTAAAGAAATATTATGTTATCGTTATATTCCAAATAAGGCAACCAGAATTTATTTAAAATCGATAATTTTAAATTTCGCGCACAATATTGGATGTTTTTATTTACTATGGTGACATCTATAAGAAAGCAGTAGAAGTAAATATGTTTAATATACAGTTTCCTATTTTTCAACAGCAGAACTTTAATCTTTGTATATTGGAGGTCGCTTTTCTATGATTCGTCTTCAAAGTAAACTAAAGAAAAAAGCTGATACTCTTGCAGTCAGACCTATTTTGAATGCTTATTTAAAAATTTAAATAAACATTTAATTAAAAATTTAAATGTGTAAAAGGGGAATTTAGTTAATGGAAGAAAAATGTTAACTAATGCATGTTTAAAAAAATATTTCTAGAGCTTGTTCTTATCTTCTTAAGATACCAGCAGAAACTTCTGTACGGTATCCTCAGGTCTAACATATACAGTCTGTCTCCATGAGATGTGCCCAAATTTTGTAGATGCAATTCTACAGGGCCTTTCCTCGAAAAAAATGCATATGAGCATGTGTCCCAAAATGCTTCCTTATTGAGATTGAACACACAAATTACACTGCGATATTTTATGAATAGGGACAATCACTACGTAAAATTAAAATCTAATCAGGAATAAGATAAATTAAAGTAATATGTTGAGATAATAACGTAGTAGTCTAAGTATGTGAAGAATATAAATACAGAGTAATTCGAAACTGTTGAAATCCATGTGGAAAAAATACTGCAGATTAGGCAACACATCTTGCATTTTTGGTAGTTATTTATTATTTGGGAAAATCGGGACTTGAAATTAAAATTTGAGTAGGAGAAAGGTATGAAACTAGTTAGGACCGGCATAAGACATAATAAACTATACACTTATACACTTAAATAATACTTTTTAACTTATACAATCTATGTCAGAGCTTGACAAAGAACTGTGTTTATTGATTATGTGGGTACTTTTAATAGGATATAAAATAATAATAGTAAAGGGATTCGTACGTCTGTACGTTTTTGTGAACTTTTAATTAAAATAGGTTTACATTTACCAATAAGAAACACTGATTTTAGAAAAGTAATTAGATATTTATTATTCACTAAAAATAAAAGATACTAGTGTCAGATAGAAACTAAAAGAATACATATTTATTTTCCATAGAACTAAAGAATCGCTGGTACTGCTACCTTGTTGCAAATTGATAATAATGTCATCAATTACCGTATCCAGCAATGGTCCTTTATCCATAAAAAAACTGTTTTACCTTCTTGACATCGTCGCATCTTGAAGTCCACTTTTCAGAAGAAAACGAAGAGAAAAAGCCGCCCTAACTCTAACTTAATTACATTTTAATACTATTCAGACTACTTACAATAATTAAGTTTTAGTTACCTTATCCTTTTACTCACCGGATTAAAAAGTATGGACGCAGATACAGAGCTAAGGCCGTTATTAAGTATTTTACATTTGTTTTTAAAAATTTCTAGAGTTTCCGTTGCGTCAAGTTGATTATTTGTATTAACTTGTTTAATTAATTCTGTTTTATCATCTATTTCTACGCCTTTGTCCCATGTAGCTTTTATAGCAATTTATGCAACTGACTTTACAAATCCCCCACTTGTCTATCAAAGCTATTTTATCTTTTGGCTTACCCAATCGATTTTTAATGATGTTGTTGTTAGTGAAACCTACTTTAAAATCGAACGCTTTTAACACATTAGCTAATCTTTTAGTGGTTTTATCATAGGGTAGTTTAATGGATTGTTTAGGTTCTTCTTTAGTTGATATTTCAAGCGTAGTCTGTTTACGTAAGTTCATTTTAATTTCCTTTTTCCTTAAAATGTTACCCATTAGATATTTATTAAACCCGTTGTATGGAGCTAACTCTTTAATATACAGGGTGATTCGCATAAGAACCGACACAGGGCAAGAGCATTTTTCAGTAACACTCTAGAATATGCTATTGAAATAAGGCCAGAAGGTGAAGAATTTGTTTTGAACACAGTTGAAAATGAACCACATATTAGTACAAGAAGTTTATCTCTTCACCCATATCATGTCCATAAAGTACAAGAACTGTTACCGGAAGATTTGGTTGAGTGAGTGACCTTCTGGCAGTTTATTTTAGGTCAAGACATTCATTTTCAAAAGAAAATTCGCTTTACTGATGGGGCTTCTTTTACCCGCAGAGGCATTACAAACTTATACATGTATAACTATCATAAGTATTCTGATGTAAACCCGTATTTAGTAATTCCTGGACATTCCCAACGTAAGTTTAAAATAAATGTTTGGATCAGTATTATTGATCGGTATCTAATTGGTTCAGTTATTTTACCAAATTGACTAAATAGAGAAAATTATTTGGAGTTTCTCCAAAACAATCTCCCGGATTTACTTGACGAAGTACCAGTGCAACTCAGACTAGAACATTGGTGTATGCATGATGGGGAGCCGCCTCATTTCAGTAGTATACTTAGAGAATTTTTAAATCGCCAGTATCCACATAAATGGATTGGATGAGGAAATAATTGCCCACAAGCTTGGCCCCCACGATCACCAGATTTGAACAAATGTGACTACTTTTTTTGGGGAACACTAAAAGAGTTTGTGTATTCTTCACCAGTGGCATCCCGAGAAGAATTGTGGAATCGTATTACAAATAAATGCAACTTTATAAGAAATGATCAGCAGTTAATGGAAAGAGTAGACTTTAATTTTCGACGATGAATAAATTTATGTCAGAGAGACAACGGTGATCATTTTGAACAATTTCTATAAATTACCGGTAGCAAATTTTTGTTTCTATTGTTTAAGGTGTTTCTTTTCCTATTAAATTATTTCATTGACACTTGTTTGCTGACTTTTAAATTTAACATATAACTTTACAACCAACTGTTGAATTTTCGATGATTTTAAGTAACATGTATAAAATACGTGTCTTTAGTAATTTGCGTTTTTCTTCAAAACGGCGAAGTTTTTTGAAAAATAACAAAAGTAAAAAGGTTTTAAAATTAAATTTCCCATAAAATTAGAATAATAATTTATTAAATCTACCCACAGGCTAATAAATTCTGTTGCAATTTAAGGGTGCATTATCCCTAATTAACCCTTTAAAATTCTTTAACTGACCCCCATTTACAAAAAGATAAACACCCTTCGTACACTCAGAACGTCTACTAAATTTGGGTTTTCTAAGTATTATTCTAAGTATTGTCTATTTGAGAAAAATATCAAATTAGTTCCTAGCTCTATATATGCGTACAAAGTTTTCGATGTAGTGGGTAAAAACACAAGATAATTAAGATCCAATTATTGTGACCGGTTCGAATAGTTTTAAAAAATAATTAGATATATAAGTCACAATATTAATGTCAATAATAAGCTTATTTTGTTAATACTGTTACAATATTTGATATCTTGCCTTGATAGTTGCAATATTGGACAGTATTCTTGTAAGGTACTCATTTTTGCAAAACCACTATAGAGAACAACCGTCATGGTTTTCTAATTGAGACAAAAAGCGTTTTTTGTCCATTTCGCAAGAAGAAATTAAACCCTTGTAATTTTAATTGCTTTTGTGTAGATGCTTTATCGCGTGCTATAAAAACAATCGGTGGACTGTGGCATGCTACATGTTTTCCCCTGTTACCTTGGTGTAAGGCCGCTTTTACATATCTGTTCCTAATGATGTTGATCTTACGACGATGTTCATAATTAAACCTTCTTCAGACACTTTTAACTTCCGCTATGAATGCATATAACCAACAGTGTTTAACCCTCTAAGCTTAAACTTTATGGCGCCCAGACAGTTAGAACAGGTAAAAGGTAGCCTAACAAAGTATAATGAACGTAAATAAAGCATCCACTTTTGGAGAGAATTGACCGCAAACATTGCGTTGTCGTGCATCGCCACTTTTATGGTTTCGGCTACCTGTAATAAGTACCATCTAAGACCTACAAATACTAATGAGATGTACCAGGTGGGGTGAAAAGTAACCTCCTTGGGAATGAAAAAAAATTTTTTTTAATGTTTTTTTATTTTATTCAATATAGTCCCCTTTTAGCTCGATACACTTATTCCAGCGATTTTCCAACTTCTTGATCC
>JAWQRM010000619.1:0-20988 GCA_033557675.1 Coptodactyla brooksi | reverse complement strand
TGAATTAAGTTCATCCATGCACTGTTGCTGAGTTAATCCACGTCGAAAGTTGTAAAAAATAATCGCACGAAAATGTTCACGATTTAATTCCATTTTTGGGGGCAGATGAATCTTTTAACTTACTGTACACAACACAAATAGCGCTCGTATGTCAAAACGTTCTGAGTACGTATAACCTCAAAAACGTCTAACTTTACGATAGAGCTGTCAGTTGCCAGATTGCAACACCAGGGTTGCCAAATCCCGAAACATAAAAGACAACCCTCGTACGATAAGCAAAAGGGTGAGATCGATTAGTCTAATCCACACAAGTTAGCATCATCAGGAGCGATGAAGGACAGATCTACCTTCCATCACTCCCGATAATACTAACTTGGTTAGCGAAACGTGCATCGACTAGTTGTTTTCCAATTTTGGTGTAGTAGTGACTTGTTACGAAGCTAAAGGTTCCAAGTCCACAACTTTAATGTCTTATAAGCATTTCTTCCTAGAGATTTCAGTGAAAAATCGTTGTTTTTCATCATTTGTGACAATTACCAGCTCAAGATTGATTTTTCCCATTATGACCCCCATTAGGTGCCGTTTCATAAGAAAACGCCCATTTCTGAAAAACGTCCGCTAATGAACTGTGGCGACTTAATGACGTAGCCAGTTATCGCGTTACGTTCTCGTGTATATCAGAGGCGTGCACCTATTTCCATAAAGCAGAGTGAGCGGCAAATCCAGTTATAAACTGCCATAACTGTAAAAAAAGATCTTTCTAGAGGGAGATCATAATCAATGGACTTTGTGGAATTTAGAATTGTGCAATGTCTATAAATTGCAGCATCTAAAAAAAGATATTTATGGGGTTTTATAGCATGTATCTTTTATCTCTGGAATGTCCTTTTATTTAATCGTTAACGTTCAATAAAAGAAAATGCATTAACATTATTTATTGTAAGTTATGGTCGTTAAACATTAATTGGTTCTAGTGGAATATTTCTCACATGTAGGTTACAAGCCACTTTTATTTTATCTGAGCGATAGTTCGCTTACAGTAATTTGTTAGTTAAGTAGTATTAATAATGTCGGGGTATAAAGAAATATCTAAAATTTCAGTTCTATAATCTATATTTTTTTTATTTAACTCCTTGGTTTCTACAATCTGTTTGTATTGAATCGAATCTTGGAAATAGCGAAAAGCTGAAACATGTCGACCACAAGTAAAATAACATGCAAGACGAAGCAAGGAAGAAAACATATAAATATTTTTAGTAAAAATATTAGCCGACTGAGACTGGGCTGATAGCATTGGCTGAAGGAGGCTGTTTCCTATTTTATAGTGGAGATTTTTAGATCTTAATGCAGAATTTTATTATTTATATAAAACGCTGTAATATTTCAATATTGGAATCACTAGTTGAATGCCATAATTGGTCACCATAGGTCTACATTGATTTCATCATTGATTTGTATACTAGGAATTATACAAACCCCACTTTAAAACCTATTTCATCTAAAACACTTTATGCTAAATAAGTAATACTTCAATGGCTCTTTCACTCAAAGTTCAATGTGCAAATTGAAGTTGTAACCAAAATTTGGGAAAATTATTTTGATTACCTTTAAAAATTATTTCCAAACTTTATTCCCCCTAAATACTTATTTCCAAGTATTCCTCTTCTTCTAATAAAGTTTAACTATTTGATTTACATTGTTTGAAGTGGATTATGACCTACATATTACCCAAATGAACATAATCTTTAGATGTGAAATAATAAAGAACTGTTACCATGTGGCCTTATACTACTATACAGTTACTGGCCATAAAGATATTGTTTTTAGTAATATTTTTGAAATTTCTTCATAACTTTCTCGAAAGTTAACCAAATCAGCTGAAATGTTACAGAGTTATGATTCAATGCTAATTAGGAAAAATTGATATTTCGTAGAAAATGCAGTTTTGTAAGATGGACTTCAAACGTTTTTCTTGCAATTTTCGAGCTATATTAGTTCGTTGGCATCTAAACCACTGGAAACAATCTAAAACCGTATCAAAGAGGGTTCGATGCGATAGAAGTTAAAATTGGTGGTTTTTTGACGTACCGTTTTTTCATAATTTTCAATTTACCTGAAAAATTTTAGACTAATTCGATAAGAATGAAAAAAAGATATAAAAAACTAAAAAACAATATATTATGGCTAGTACAGTATACGTGCTATGCTGTATGTGTAACTTATTAATTGATTTAATCGTATATTGTTGAAACATACCAAAATAATCCTGTTTAACTTTGTTTTGAGTTGTATTAATAAAAGCTTTATTACAATAATAAAACTTGAGCAACTTTAGCAAGTCACAAATGATTTGAGGAGTATTCATTTAATGTTCATTTCTAATCGCTTAAAAATATTTGAATTTCTACTCGAAGTTCGAACAAACGTGTGAAAAGTTTTCCTCTCGAAAACCATCTGTGAATGTCAATATGAATCTAATAATACCTGCTTATGATTATGAGCTGCACCCATTTCGTCACACAGCATATTAAAGATAGGGGATTTTACTGCACTCTTTCTAATATAGTTTTACTATAGAATTACTGATTATGAACATAATGTAAATCTCCACTCACATTTTAGTCGCTAATTATTCTCGATGAATAAAAAAATGGGTTATTAACAAATCTGGGTGAGCTTTACACACACTAAATTCGTATTATTTTCTGCCACCTTATTTCAGAAAATAATGAATGAATTATTGAATGAATTTTTTTATTGCAAAGTATGATGTAGATTAACCAGTATGAGTAGTAATTAATTTTTAAAAGTTTCTTCTAATGCTGTTCTAGATTTGAATTTTAAACAATATATTATAGCAATTCTTCCTGTATAGATTTATATGTAAAATCAACACATCTGACGTGAACTAATATTACATCATCTGATACATCTATTAATTTGTCTAATTGAATAGCATAATATTGAGATTTCTGTACCTTTCACACTAATTGCAATTCAAAACCATTAGACAAGTCGATTATTCGGTGACTGATAGTGTTTTTTTGACATTAGCATAGCATTAATTTTTGGTTCAAACCGTAATATATAATTTACTACAAATATCTTTCATGCAAGGCTTCAAGAATGTTTCTCCAATGATGTACGCTTTGGTGCATTCAATAGTATGTAAAGCCAAATAAAAACATTCAGTAATTCTATAAGTAGATAATAATGTTAAAGAGTACGGAGCATCCGGATTCATCCGCAGGCATTTACTCCGCTTAGCAGGTCTTTAGAAACCAATTTGCAAAATTTGGTAATAAAAGAATAATAAAGTGTATGAGTTATCCAAGAGATTTTTACTTTCTTTTAAGAAAAAGTATTAAATTCGCAAAAAAATCGATGTCGCAATTTTGATGGTTGATGAAATTGGGCTTTTTGCAGCCTACCTATGCTATTTTTGGTAGTTGGTCTGTCCCTCTGCAAGTCGCCTAATTATTGCCACATTAGACTAAATAAAAAGAAATCCTTTATATATAAGCTAATTATTATATAATCTGGTCACAATGGGAATTTCGTAAAAATTGTACAAATAGTTAAGGTACTTAACCTAAAAGTTGATTTTTTACAACTTTTTGTAACAAAATATATTTTTGTAATCTACATAAAATTGCGAGTAAAAAACTATAAGGATAGTATATGCTTAAAGTTAACAGTTCTCGAGTTATAAGCATAACTGATAAAAATACAGTCCTATGGGGCAAGAGGGTATTTCGTCCTTAATCTCGCGCATTGCTCCTTTTAGAAAAACATATTTCAAATAAAGGTTGTCTGACATCGAACTCTTCACAATTTGAAACAGTTTTCGAATATACAGAGTGTTCGGTTTATTCTAAAAACTACCCAACATAAGATTTTTAAATGGAATACCCTGTATATTATGATATTTTTGAAGATTTTTTTTTGAAGATAATTTTTTATAAGACTTGAGGGCCACTTTAATTATTATACTTCAGTTGTAAATCACACCATTTGGGCGTTATTACATATTTTTAGAGAAAGATGACAGGTACGAATGGAATTCTAGTTTGGTTTCTAAAATAATTGTAAAATTAAAAGCCGTTAAAAAAGAATTGACATACTAATTGATTTAATTGTATATTGTTTTAGGGTCGAATAGTTTTCTTATGTTGAACTCGGGGATGCTTCTTTATGGTTTTTGTACCCAACTTGTCAAACTTGTTGTGTAAATTGTATAAATGGTTAATAACCGACCCATAAAAGATTTTTCTATTTTTAAAGTAATTGTTATAAAAATAAAAGCCGTTAAAAAAAGGAACTATTAATTACTTTAATGCATATTGTCTCAGGATTCTTTTAAACAATTTACGAGTGCTTACAGAACCCAACCAGTCAAGATCACATAAAAACTGATATACAACAGTATGATAATTAAATAGGGAGGATTTTTAGATATACAACAAAAATACACATTGAATTATGTTTAAAAGCTATATTTTATTCAAAATAGGTTCCATTTAAGACAATACACTTTCTAGCACGATGAACCAATGCATGCATAGATTTTTGTATGTCATCCTTAGGAATGGCCTTTAGTGCCTGCGTCACAGCTGCTTGAATAGTTAAAATAACAGCATAAAACGATCATTTCATCGCAATTTTCAGTTTAGGGAAAAGAAATTTGTCACACAATAATTATATTTATATAATTATTATTAATATAAAGAAATATATTAAAAATCTCAGGAATATTATCCCAGGGTATTAATATATTTATTTATATACGTATAATATTAAATTATAATTAATTATATTAAATTACAATTAAATAATATAATATAATTTATATTATATTATAAATTATATGTAATTATATATATTACATATAATATAATTATAATTTAGATTAAGTATTATATTATAAATAATTATGTTTATATAATTATTATTACTATAAAGAAGTATATTAAATACTAAAATTCCCAAGAATATTATCAAACAGAATCCCCAAAGAAAATTTCTTCTAAATGCTTGATGCGGTATAATTGGAGATCGCCTGAATGGGCCCGTTTTTATTGATGGAAATTTGGACCAAAATAAATATCACAATATTATTAATATAAAACGGTATACGATTTATTTTCAACAGAATGACGCACCACCTCACAATTATAGACTAATATTTATTAAGTAAAAGGATTGGAGAAAATCAACCAAACACACGGGCCAAATAAACGGCCTGCTAGCTCTTCGGACCTGGCAGCCATTTTCAGGATATATACCTTAAAAATTTACACATCTTAAGAGCCAGTGCCATTAATATCTGTAAAAAAGTTCCACGTCAAGTTTCATTAAATACAACATATAATGTTATCGAACGTTGCTGCTTGTGCATGGCCTATATGGCTTCATTATGGGTTGAAAATATTCATTTTGTAACTTTAAATCTCAAACGTTAATTTTCAAAGTTTTTCATAGTGTATTGTTTTAATACTTTAAGAAAAATGTGAGCACATAGGAAATGGCAAAAAATTTTTCGTGCCATTTAATAAACATAATCTAAACTTTGTTACAGGAAAGTCTGAAACTTAAAATTGCTATAGTGCAGATCTACAGAGCATTTGATGCCATTTATGTTGCTCAATCTCAACTTATATACAGTGCAAAAGCTAATAAGCCATTTTCCATAAACAGGTATTTATTAGCAAAATTCAGGTTAATTGCATGCAGCAGATAAATAAATACCTTGGGATACTAATTCATCAAAAACGGGATTTATTTTTTATGATTTTATTGCATCGAGGCATAAAATGCATGTAATTAATTCTACAGTCTACAATTCCGTTACATTTTATTGCGATCATATTTTACTTTTAAAGACTTCGTATGGGACCGCTTCTACGCATTATTGTGACTTTCTAAATCCATCACACCGAAGTTTTATAAATAGATTGTACAGTCTAATTTAATGCCAACGTGACCGCTCAAAATCTGTTGTTAACAATTACAATAATGAAATCTTCACGAATTTGCATTACATTATACGCAAGTAATAGATGTAGAAATAGACTGTATAGTTTAGGAACGGCCAGAAACCAGATAACATGTTATGTTCCACTCCTTGTCGCATGATTGTCAGGCCTCATAAAATTTGTCAAAGGTAATGTGTTATGCGGACAAGCGACAAATATGAAATACATAGTGTGAATGGTTACATTACGCTCTAAATATAACTGGAGAACAACTTATTTCGCTCATCGAAACATATTAAGCTGGAGATTTAAGTTCAACAAAAACTGTATATTATATCTTTCTACGACTTGGCAGAATATCAAACCTTAATTTCGAAATATTCTTATCTTAGGCATACAGAACATATCTTGTTATTATTTTTCTTTCCAATCTTCTCATAAATCAGTTCTTTTCTTAGAAATTAAATATTCTAATGTTTGCAATCCTGTCATGTTTCTCTGTGACTTCTTTCTTCACACGAAACAAAATCTTATTAGAAATTTATGTACTAACTATAAATTTCATTGCATTTGCACAATTACTGTCACTAGCAAACAAGTTAACTAATCAACTTATATTAAATTTTCATTTTTCGTGAGCTGCAAAAAGTGTAGGTCAGACAGTAATACAGCCCAGTTCATACAATCTGTGACATAAATATTCAGTCGGTATTTTTGAAATCCCGATGTAAGATATATGTGTATAAATCAAGTCTGCTTAGGATTGTGGTGTAAAATTGGTCATAACCGTTTTACTACTACAATTATAGTGTGTGACGTTGTAATTATGGCAATTATTCACTTAAATCTGATCTGGTTACGAAATGGTGTTGCTTTAAAGTAGACAGTCCTGAGTGAAAAAATACGTAAACCACTTTGCAATAGTTTGATCATGTCACACTTATGATTTTGTTTATGATACCTGTACAAATTCGCTGCACAAAGTTGTTTAGAAGCGTGAGAGAATCATACACTGTTGACTGGGTGGTAATATGTGGCACAAAAAATACGCACACATATATCGCTATATATAACAAGCAATTTGAAAATCTTCAAAGACCCTTCCGTTAGTACTTATATCGTAAATTCTTTTCCATAATTTTCTCACTATTATCTTTCATACATGCTTTGCATATTCTAAAATTCAGCTGATGTGAAATGTGAAGAAAACGTTGGAAATGTCGATAGTCACACCATTTAAATTTTATATTCAATCGTCTCTTTGAACCAAAGCAACTTCATTGGTAGGTCCTCAGAATCACGGAGTCTGAAATTTTTTCACAAAGATATTTCAGATTCCTTGACTAACAAAAGCAGGGCACAATAGCACAATATATAATAACACATTATTAAATTAGCGCAGAATAATACCAATTACTCATGAACCTCAAGGTTATTCGAGTGATCCGAAGAAAATTCCATTACATGTTAGCGATTTTCGATACTATCCCATATTATTTAGATTATACAGTTTGTTTCATACATTGATAATCTAACGTCCTCGATATCTTCCAAAGAAGACTAATTCCGACCAAAGCCAAGGTAGGTTCACTAAGATATCACCACTTATAACGTCTTAAAATATATTTCTGTGAAAACAAACAAGCGTTAGTTGGGTTCCAACCAGCCAACTTCATTCTAAACCGTATATGCATTATATATTCTGACAGCTGAGAAATATTTTATTCGGTTCTGTGCAATTGTTTTCTTTTTGTGTCTTATGAAACATGAAGAATCAAAACCAACATTTTCGGCACAATTTGCTTTTTTATTATAAAAAAGGTAAAAATGCCGTTTAAGCGAGAAAAGAATTAGTCGATGTGTATGGACAAGATGTATTGACAGCATGCCAGTGACACAACTCGTTTGCAAAAGTAAACTGAACAAATAAATTGCGTGATTCTTTGCAAACTGGTTTACAAAATTTTCTGCAAACTGGTTTGCAAAATTTTTTGCAAACTTGCAGTTGCTCTTTCCAATATTTTTGGAAGAATACCACGATCAATTCTAAAGTGTACCGTCATCGACTGGACAAATTCCATGATTCATTCAAACAGAAAAGGCCAGAATAGATCAATAGAAAAGGTATAGTGTTCCACCAAGATAATGCGAAACCGCATACCAGTTTGATTTGCTTTTGTTTTTTGCTAGCAAGTCAGAAGTTTCATGAGTGTTACTGCCAAAAAGATGGCAAAAGGTGTTTAACCAAAATAGTGAATATGTAATTACGTAAAATATTTAGATTCTCTAAGAAAAGTGTTTTTCATTTTCACCAAAAGAAAAACCAAATTACTTTCCGAACAAACTAATATATTCAACAAAAACAATTACATCCCATAGTTTTCAAAACACTAAAGAGAATATATCGAACAAGAGTAAATAAAAAAAAAGGTAAAAAGTACCCAACGTTACTGATAATAAACGAAAGTAACAGCATTGCGTATCTTATAATGGGTATCTTAAAACGCTTTTATAATGAATACATTAAAATTTAGATGTTTTATTGGATTTTTTCCCAGTTCTATCAACAAGAATTCGATGTTACTGTGAGATCACCATTTTCCTCAGTTATTAGTATTGGCATGGGAGCCTTCGAATACCGATCCCCTTCTCAAAATGACACATTTATGCTACTTAACAACTTCCTAAACCTGAAACTGAAGCTGAAAGACTGATCAAATGGCGACTGATCAAATGACTAGATGTGCTAGTACAAAGTAATGAAGACACAATTCTAACAAAAGGTATATACAAAAGCTATATACACCAGTTTCCATGAAAATAAGCCCCACTTCTATATTCTAAATAGAACACCCTGCATATTTTTACGCATTTAGAATGTTCAGAATATTCTGAACCAGTTCGTACTATATCCATGAGTTTTCACGGTCTACCTCGATTTTTAGAGGAATTCTTGATTTTTAGAGTATACTGATATCATCAAAACCGATGAAAGAATAAATACTAACCGACTCAGGTAAAGTGAACGCCACGAAGGTTGTCAGCTACGTCATCAGTCTGTTATCCCCGCCCCCAGAGGCACATTTGCCACTATTTCGGTTTGTTCCCACGTGCGTCGGCCGACTGATTTTGGTTGTTTAGGTTTAAAGGTTAAATTGACAGCTGGCTGCGGTATTTACCGTCGCGTTATTTAATGCACTTCCAAAGTAAATTTTACTATAGACCGAAATTTTTGAATAAGGAAACATTTCGTCCTATAAAGTAGACATTTATCTACGGCTTTCCAAACCATTTAAATAGCAACTTCGAGTTTAAAACCTAAAAATAAATGAAATACAATTCTGTGTTAATCGATTGTAATAGATGATTTAGACAAAATAATTATGACAAAAAAAACGAGTTTAGATAACAAGAAGTATATTCAGCCAATCAATTAAATAAAAACATATTTTTAACAATAAATAAAAATATTCAAAACTAAACCATATTCTCGAAAGATATGTACATAATAAAAATAAATATGTTCACTGTATAAAATAAGTTTGAAAATAAATAGCAACTGTAAAATAAATGTAAATAAATAAAAACAAATAAATAAAACAATATTCTGCTGTAAAGAGGCAGAAAAAGAATGCATATAAATAAAAATGCTGTAAAAGGGCAGAAAATCAGTCACAGTCTCTATAACAGATGCTTTCTATTTCCGAATTTTCTTCATCCCTGATGCTATCTCCCAGTTGTATTACTAATCCTGGGGGCTCTTCTTGTTCAAAAACTACTTCCCTGTTACATCATTCCTCTATCACCTTTTCCGTGTGGTTTATGGCGTTCTGTCACATTTCTGGTGTAACTCTTTTTTGAACATGTCATTGTTACAGTTGATGTTACGATGCTGTAACCAATTTACAATTTCGGTCTTTCTCCAACTAGAATTTGGTACTTTATCTGCCAACGTAAAATGGTAGCTGGCGTTATCTATAATAACAATCATCGATGGCTCTTCTCGATTTTTTAAAAGTGCCTCTTCAAACCAGTGTAAAAAATTCTATTGGTTCATTTTTCCATGATAACCAGGATCTTTCGGTTTTGAAGAAAATATCAAACTTGCACCTCTAATAAAACCTGTACTAAACCTGTACCTGTAATAAATTAGAATTTCCCGCATGTAAAATAACGTATTTTAACCTGAAGTTTTTTCTTACACATTTAATAAAAGACATTCCTAATATCCGTTGCCGTATTACTGTCAATGTCGGTTTCGGTTTCCGCCGAGTATATTCCTTTGGACCTTGTACTTTGCAATCCTTAATTGCCTCACGTTTAATTCTTGATACGGTTCGTTCGCTGGTGTTTCTGCTTCTGTGACACGTTACAACAAAAAAATTTTCATGATTAATTGGTTACTAGTAAGACAAAAATTCGATCGATCCAACACAAAATGCATACACAACGGAAGATACCTGAATCACAGCAGTGAGCGGTAGAAGTGAAGCTCCGTTATCCCTCTCTCTTTCGAAATAGCTAATTAAAGAAACCACAAACATTCTATTTTGTAGTGACAATGGCTTCGGCATTTTTACTAGAAATTATTATGATTCATTAGTCGAAATGTCGTTAAATTTAGTCATACGAGTTAAATTCTACAGCTGTGTACATATAATTACTAATTACTTGCCAAGTCAATTTTAAACACAAACAACGAAACAAGTGAAAATGTATGGCAACGTGGTCGTAAAGTATTTTCTCGTGAAGTGTTGCCAATATACCTAACTTTTAATCGTAACTATTTCACTTGATTCTTTTAACACGTAAATATGTATATAAATGCTTTATATACTGATTACTTTATGAAATGAAGCAGCAGTTTCCATTTCCTTCCATTAAAAGCATGTCTAAACAACAATATATATTTAAATAATATTCGTGCTAAAGGTTACCTCCCCTATAACCTTTTATCGACGTTATGACGTAGCTACCAACCTTGGTGGGGTTGATATTCTAAAAAGGCGATATGTAATTGCTTTATAATTACTTTGGCACAACCTTAGTCAATTAAGTGTTTCCTTATCTTACCCTCACCCCTTTCTTACATAATTCCTAATACATAATTCCTCGTAAAGATCCTAATCTCCACCCTTTACAAATTGCCAACCCCTCCAACTCCATGACTCTAGCATACTTGATCTACTAATCTGTACAGAGAGCTAAAGATTGTCAAACTTATTTATTGTCAAACTGTGAAAACTTACCAATTAAAATACTTAAATGAAAGAGAGAAAATTAAATTACAGATAGAAGAATTCTTATTTGAACATACTGCTTTTCAAAATAACCAAGCCATGATCGATAAACAGTACAAATATTTATTCATATTTTGCAGCCTCGTGCAAAAATTTCACTGGGCCGCAACCTATTATTTCTGCCTTTGCGATTGTGGACACAGTTCGCGTATAAAATATGTAAATGGTCGCCGTGACGTACACGCGCATATACATACAATGCACGCACGGTTAATTATTTATTCTTGGCACCTCTGGGACTGATAGGAGCCATATAGGGTCATATATTCATCCCACTTTTAATGCATTAAATACATATAATTAAGCCAAAATCGATTACTTTTATACATTTCTGCTATAAAATTACCATAATAAATCCGTCATACGGCATTGTTATTTATACCTCATTGTGAAATAGAATAAGAACTACCCGCGTATCTTGCTGCGAACCTCGAGTATCGAACTACAATAACTACCAGCTTAGGCGAGTCAAAAAACTTCGGGCACTTTGCGCGTATGTTGTGTACTTCTTCGGCTCAATTAAAGTTGTTCAACCGCTACCGTTTCACCACTTTGGTAACGGGCGCACGCCCAAGTTCTAAACCGACAATCACGTCATTTCCGGTTTTATTTCGACTGGAATGTCGTCTTCTATCTTGAACTGTCCTAAATACAGAATGAGTATGCACTTACTTAAATATGACTTGGCTAGGTTTCTTAGACAGAGAGATATTAACACAAGAAGAACGAAAAATATCCCTTACAATGGCAGTGAGATAAATGATGGGAAAACTTTCTCCCAGATGAAAATAATATAAAAAAAAGTCTGAAAGATTAACACATGCCATTAAACAAACTGGTGACCTGGTGAAATTAATTATTAGGTTGTTTGGAAACATTACTTTCCAAATAACGTAATAATTTTTTTTGTGAACATGAAAGGCACTTTTGTTAGAGAGTATAAATATTTTATATAACTGCATATTCACGTTTTTGATCCAACACCTTTTGCATCTTTCTGGCAGTGAATGATTCCACGCTCATAAAACTTCTGATCCCTGCTGACAAAAGAACTGATCCAAGTCATTTTTGACGGCTTTATTTGAAGTAAAGGTTTTGCCGTCCAAAAAAAAAATGTAGAGACCAAAACAAATAATAATCGGAAGGTATCAGATCTGAAGAATATGATAGGTATTAAAAGCCTTTGCGAGTAACCAGTGTGGTATACGGTCTCGCATTATCTTGGTGGAACACTATACCTTTTCTATTGATAAAAGCCAGAATTGGCTTTTTCTGTTTGAATGAATCATGCAATTTATCCAGTTGATGACAGTACACTTTAGAATTGGTCGTGGTATTCTCCCAACAATTTTGGAAAGAGCTCCCAAAAATTTTACAAACTTGCAAAAAATTTTGCAAACTTTTGCAAAACAATTTTGCAAACCGGTTTGCAAAAAACCATGCAATTTATTTGTCCAGTTGATGACAGTACACTTTAAAATTGATCGTGGTATTCTCCCAAAAATTTTGAAAAGAGTTCCCAGAAATTTTGCAAACTTTTGCCAAAAAAATTTGCAAACCAGTTTTGATACTAGCATTCTGTCGATACATCTTCTCCATACACATCGACTAATCCTTTTCTCGCTTGAACGGCCTATTTACCTTTTTCATAATAGAAAAGGAAAATGTGCCCAAAATGCTGGTTTTGATTCTCCGTGTTTCACAAGAAACAAAAAGAAAACAATCGCACAAAACCACACAAAATAAATATTGTACACATAAACTATGGCATGTCAGCTGTCAGAATATATAATTCACATACGATTTAGAATTAAGTTGGCTGGTTAAAATATATTCTCTATATTCCTGGCATATTATGTTTAAGAACTTCCTTGTTTCGAAATTTATGTCCAACGACTGAGAAATATTACGCGTGTAAATGTTCTCTTTCGGAATACTGCTTCGCATACAGGCGTTGCGTTGCATAAGAGCGAAATTGTATCATATGTTATAAAGCCTTGGATTTAAGTGAAGCAATAATCCGTATCCTACAATATGTGAACAAACATGTGATAAGACACCACTGGATACCATTGTGTTTAAACATAAAACTTAAACTTTTACAAAACAATTTTACAAACCTGTTTGCAAAACATCTTGCAACTTATTTGTCCAGTTGATGACAGTACACTTTAGAATTGTTCGTGGTATTCTCCCAAAAATTTTGAAAAGAGCTTCCAAAAATTTTGCAGACTTGCAAAGAATGTGGCAACCTTTTGCAAAAAATTTTGCAAACCAGTTTGCAAAAATCATGCAACTTGTCCAGCTGATGACAGTACTTTAGAATTGATCGCGGTATTTTCCCAAAAATTTTAAAAAGAGCACTTAAAAATTTTACAAACTTGCAAAAAATTTTGCAAACTTGCAAAAAATTTTGCAAACTTTTGCAGAAAATGTTGCAAACTTTTGCAGAAAATGTTGCAAACTTTTGCAAATAATTTTACAAATCACCTTTTGACACTGGCATTCTGTCAATACATCCTCTCCATATACATCGAATATATGGAGAAGATCAGGAGCATCTGAAAGAGGTCTCAGTGGAAAAAATGGAACAAGAGAGGAGGGATGAAATGATTTGTGGTATCGTGGAAGCCTTCTGATACAAAATCAAGCAGACAGGTTGCCGAGGAATTGGGTGTGTACAAAATAACTGTGTCAAACGTTTTGCGAAAGCACGGCTATAAGAGCTTTAAGTGCGGAAAAAATCAAGAGATATTTTCAATGGATAAGATTCCAGGAATGGAATTTTGTGAGCTCGTAACGGAAAGGCTAATCAAGATGAAAACTTTATTGCTAATATTGTTTTCACCGATGAAAGTACTTTTTGATTATACGGAAAACACAATTCATCCGTTGTTCGTTACTGGTCTCGCGAAAACTTGCATAAAACTTTTTCTGTACGCACCCAATATCCCCAAAAACTTAATGTTTGGGCTGGAATCTTGGGTGATCATTTAATAGGTACCTTCTTTATTGATCGGACATTAAATGCCCAGAAATATCGCGACTTACTTGAAACGCAAATAGTTCAGAAAATTCCTGCATTAGACTTGGATACTGTTTGGTTTCTGCAAGACGGCTCTCCAGCACATAATGCACGTGTGGTTAAAGAATTTTTAACACATTCATTTGCAAACCGCATTATGAGTACGACAGGGGATATTAAATGGCCCCCAAGGTATCCAGATTTATCCCCAAACGTTTTTTTTTCTGTGGGGGTTTCTGAAACATACCATTTATGGTCATGGGCGAGCAGAAAATTTAGTTACAATGCGGACTAAAATAATAAATACAGCTAACCTCGTAACATCGGAAACACTGTCTTATGTTAGAAGCAATTTTTATCACAGGTTAGGATATTGTTTAGCAGCGCAAGGTAACCTACTTCAGCCGCTCTTGTAATTTTTTAATTTTTAAATTTAGAATTTATTTTTGGTTCACGTGGATTTTTAGAATTTATTTTATTTTAGAATCCTTTTGTATTTTTCATAAGAATAGATTTTTGTTTTTCCGCTGGCATATAATACTAAATTTTCAAGTAGATAATTTTTTTTAATGCCGTCCTCATTCTAATTGTTGTCCTCGAGTGATTTTGTTACAACCAACTGTATCCAAAAACGTATCGAGGTTTACTGACATCTGAACTGGATATCAAGGCTGTCTAGTGTACTGCATACGTTTGTCGCACTGGCAAACGTACGGCGTAGCCACAGTTATTCGATGTAATGCCCAAGTTGTCTGGTTAAAATAAAACTAACGCATCTGCTGTAAAAAAAAACAAAATTTCCTTTCCAAACAAGAAACTTTCCAAACAAGCCAATATTAAATACGAGGTTCGATCAAAAAATACATGGAACTGTAACAACTTTTTATTGTTGCGTTAGTATACTTATCTTGCTATGGTTATAAAGTTATTATATTGTAAAGTTTGTAAAATAGCATTCTTTAAGAAAATCGAGGCACTTTAAAAGGCACTTTAACCCCAAAAATGCATTTAAATATTACAGAGCCTTCATTTCTGCCAAGAAATACTCTCCAAACTGAACTTTCGAATCAATACAATTGGATAACTTCTGGCGAGATACTGGATAACATAGGGAGCTTCATGATGGTCCATCTGTATATCTACCTGCCACCCCGTTGTAATTAGTTTTATTCAAACATTTTAACAATTAACTCGAATTTAAAGGAGTTATCAGCATTCAAATATTCACATTCTAATTTCTCTGCATCTACGTTACACACAAATTTAATTTAAAAGTTGTTACTTATCAAATACGACGCAATATTCGTATTCAAAATTAAAATAGGAAATCCTACATTTTGATTCAAAAGTTCAATTGAAACCTAACAATGTTTTTTAAGAATAAATCTTTTACACATAAATATACAGAACTAAAAATAACCCTAAAGAATAATAACATGCTTCAGAATATTATATAAGTTATACATTATGGTTTGTAGAGTGTCTCCTAACAAATTGCACGTAACTCGATTGAAATGTACCAATTAGTCGTCCAATCGAAGGCATTGCTACAGTACTATTCAACGAAAACAATTATTTCACAATGCTTTCAAAGGAACGGATAAGAATATATCAAAGACAAAAACTAAAACGGCAAAGAAAACAAAGAAACACTTCCTACTAATGAACGAAAATAACTGTTCGATTGCAACAACCCAATCATACCAATGGTTATAATTGATCACAACCCGTTGATAATAAATTTATTACTCGGCGCAGTTAGCAACGAAACAACGAAAGTATTATGACTCGAGAAACACATTTGCGGCATGTATATGTGTCTTTGCAACTAAGAAGAATTGAATTATTGCGATATGATTTTTACGATTTCGAGACCAAATAAATGCCGACATACTTAGGGTATCTGTACGAACTAACTCACGATCGCATCCATTGAAGCATATCGCTATAACTTTCTTTGCAAATGTCAACATGCAAATACATAAATAAGTAAAAATTGTAACTATGTATTCAATTGAAAACAAATAAAGAGTATAATACTCTTAAATATATCTGTATTGACATTAAAAGTTTGTTTTTTAAAACAAAACAAGCTTCGAATTCTTTTGACGTAGTTTTACATGAGAATGACGTATTTTGTTTTTAATTATGTACGCAGTGAAGTAAATCCAGATCTAAGATATTCTCAACTTTTATATTTTACTTGAAAATATTCAAAATGTAATAAAAACTACATGTTGCGTAAGTGTATTTTTCAAATTAAGATCCGGGGTGATGTTTATTTGTAATGAAAGTAAAGTTCTGGAGATCCAGAACTTTACTTTCATTACAAATAAACAGTTCTGGAGATCCAGAAACTTCGTCGTAAATCATATTTATGAAGGATCTTTTTACGAAGATGAATAATGTTCATAAATTTAAATACAATTATTTTGCTTTATTATTCATTCACTTGTAAAAAAACCTGAACAAACTTTGAATCTGAGGTATTCAAAAACTTTAAGAGATAGGAATGTCCTAAGGATCAACAAATGACTAATACATTACTAGAATTATCACGAATCGCGAAAGCTTTTCCAATGATAGTTCAGCTTTCTGCATTATACTTTTTCTATCTCAACTTCATTCCAACCTATATTTATTTATGCCTTTAGTTTTACTTCTAAAGGCATAAATATATTGCAGAAATGTATTTTTGTAATTATGGTGAAATATATTATAAAAATGCATTAATTCGAAACATATATCGTTCAAGAGTATAATTAAAAAAAATAACTTTTAAACAATAAAATGTCCAACAAGAATTGAAATGGGTATAACTTTTAAAACTTCATTGAAATAATGTTATACCCTTTAAAAGTTATACAAGCTAACCAAGTTAGTATCAGCAGGAGCGATGAAAGACTTCAGTCTTTCCTGATGATGCTTGATTAGTCAGTCAAACTACATCCATTGTAGTTTGACGAGTTTTCTTTCTAACAATAACATCATGAAAATGTCTTGCCAGACTGAGGAGAATCTCTAAAGCTTCCTTCTTGTCATTCGACAAATATTCTAAGGTATTTGTGAAGTCGGCAGCTTCATTATAATTAGAATGCTTGCTTCTGAAACATAAAGTTCGCCATCAGATATGTTAGAGATGTCTTATATTTTAACTAGACTTTCGGGCAGTCAGTAAGGTTCATCTAAATCTTGACGCTCTAGTAATTAATTATTATCGATTAACGTTGAAAAATTCTTTAAAATTCTGTTCGATGACTCGCAGTGAATCCTTTTTCTTGTAAATTACTGCAAGAGAGCAAAGCAAGTCGCCTTCTGAATCAGATTTCTGTTCATTTTCAACATTGTCTGATCTTTGTGACTATTATACTTAATTTTCATCTTACGAGAACAATTTCTAACTATCACAGTGGTAACTTTCCCGTACACTTCAAACGAAGTAAATAACATCACTATGCTAATTTGTTTTACTAAATCATGAACAGAATGGGCAGTTTCAATGTTTGTTATTATTTCAGTATGAATTTTCCATAATAACTCTTGAAATTCTTAATAACACTCTAATCAAGGGCCGCAGTACAGTTAAGCGATAAAAAATATGTGTTAATCTTTCTGAACTGAATGAATTTTTAAAGGTTACCCCGAAGTATCTAGGAATAGCAGAAGTTGTCTTCTTTCAAAATCCATTCTCCGGTCGAAATTTTGCAGCCATTTTCTCATAATTTCAGACGTCATCCAAAATTAAACACTAAATTTCCAGGTCGCAGGTAATTTATCTCAATCGATATTTTTAAGATTGTTTGACTTACCTGCCTTACCTGCTCTATCTCTAGAGAAAAGCTTCTGATCACACAATGTAAAATTGTTACCCCTTATTTGGACAGATCTTCAACAATACATTTTTCATTTTACAATGTTTTGTTTGGCAAGACTCTAAAGAAACGATTTGTCGTATCGGCGTTGTGGATATCTCTTGCTGAATAGTCTTTTACAAAAGAAGTTTGCCTAAGAACGAGGATACATTATCGGAATTAACAGAAGTAGCTTCACCGGATATCGCTTTGAATTATATATTTATTGAACTCACAAGGTGAAGTGTTGAAAGTAGTAAAGTGTTGAAAGAATATGGTTCAATGTCATTAAAATATTCAGTAATAATAATATGAATTTAACACTTCATACTTCATATCAAAAATTGGATTAATAACTTTGTTGTTAATGCATAATAACTTTATTATTATATTAAAAAATGAATAAAATTATACATTAATAATATTCTTAATAGATAAGACCTAACAATGTTCTGTTCTCTGCATTTAATTTAAGCTGTTTAAATTAATTTTTGCGTTAACCAACGTGATCAAGCCTGAAGTAGTCCAGGGGGCTTTTTTGTCCATTTTGGACAAAAAAAAAAGAATAGTAATCATCTGCATAATTAATATCATTATGCAGATGATTATTATTATTACCATCAAGACATGCAAGTATGCTTTTTTACACATTGCAGTTACTTAAGTTGTTATAATGAATGGATCTACTCAACCGGATGTTAAGTAAATGACAACTTGGTTAATTTCACTAAAAATAGAATAATCAAGGGTGTTTTAATGAAAATATGATCTTTACATGATTTACTACAATCATAAACACATAAATACACATTTAAATGGTTTATACACATTTGTTATTATATATCAGATAGAAGTTGGTTTGAATTCACATTTGTGTGATATATATGTGCCCTAATAAAAATTCATTCTTTCGCGGGTTACATGCTGATTTTGATGAAATTTAACACAGTGTTAAACTGTTGTCGAAAAATTTTAAGTCTAAGTGAGTATTCCTTTCTAAAAACCTGTATCGCAGTTCCATGAAGTAAATTATCCTTGCTTTCTGTAGATAATAAAATCGATATAAGATATATAAATAAATATTTATTTGTAATGAGTTTAAAAGCAGAACCATATATCTGGTTTTGTTGCTTTGCCTCTTTTACAAATTCTTTAGTTAGTATTTTTACACGCCTGATATTTTCAATTTGTTTTTAAGATACAAATTTTATCTATCTTTGCTAGAGATAGATAAAATATGTACATCTAATATAGAATCTAATGTATCTCCGATGAGATAGATGTAAAGATACTTCTGAGGTTGAAAATCATACCAGCGATGATACTGACTAGAGAAATCCGAAGCACACTAGGGTTCTTCAGATAATGACGTAGTGCAAACAAATACTGTGGTTCATGTGCAGTTAATGCAGTCAAACGACAAAGTTAAATCGTGGATGTTAGAACTTTTCCCCCAAAGTGGACGAGCATCTAGTCGAAACATAATAAAAATTACTCCTGGCCCAACTAGGTATGCCACACCCAGAGTGAAGGATATTCTATCTGCCTTTCAAGTTATCGTGAACCCTACATTTGAAAATGTTGTATTCAAAATGAGCAATATTGAAGGTCGGAGAGTCTTAGGATGCGATTTGGAAGATCTGGATAATATTACAATACAAGCATATATAGGATTATCGATGTTGGCAGGAGTTTATAAATCACATGGCGAATCAACGAAAAGTTTATGGGATGGAGAAACCGATAGATCTATTTTTCGTGCAACGATGTCGTTGAAAGTTTTTTTATCGAATATTACACGTATTACATTTTGACGAAAAGGTGGATCGTGAACTACAAGAAAGAAGTACATGGTTCTACTTTTATTTTGCCAATGATACCACAATTGTGTCATACGTGCCTAAAAATAAAAACATTACTCTCATGAGCACAATGCACTGTGATAAGGTACACAATAAGTGAGTAGCAGGGACGACAAGAAGCCACAAATAAATCTAGATTGTCATAAGAACGTTCGGTACAGGAGAAGACTATTTCTGGAAGAATTGGGCAAACTGATGGTAACTCCCTATACGATGTCAAAACGATGTCAAGAACATAAACCTCGTACTCAACAAGCTACTGCCGTAATAAAGAAAATTCAAGATCAACGTGGCGAAATAACATCTGATGTAATCAGTAAAAATAAATGAGCACGATGTAATATGCGTCCATCAATATGTGACAATAAAACAAGTGTAACATGTTGTAAGTGTAATAAATATTTACAATATACTGTTTACAATACAATATACAATATACTGTCATCAGTGTATTGCTTTTCATAATTTGCGTTTATGTACCTACTGCAATAAAATCACAATATATTAATTTCGAGCTATTCTTGACACTCCTCCTATACCTGCATACATCGGGTCACTGTGACCCGAAGCCGATTACAGAGGAAAAAATTGTTTTGTTGCTTACATCGCATGTAAGTGTCGCTTTTTTCAACTGCACGGCGTACGAAAACATGGTCATTAAATGTTTTATAACATATTACGTCAATGCTGTATTAGTGCCTGCATTTTATACAATTGAATTTTAGAAAATCCTTTAAAAAATGATAAGTAAGCTTTTAAAGATTGAAAATTCAATTCCTGGTATTCTGAATGACAAAGTGTAACTAGTGAACATACAGGAGAATGCTCGAGAATCAGCATGTACGATCAGAGTTATCTTTTACTGCAAGGCCATTTCCATTTCACGAGTCACCTACCTATTCGACGCCACGACTGTGGCGTTGCACGGAATTTGAAGAAGGCGTTCATACTTAGCCCGGTGACAGGGACGCTTGG
>JAWQRM010000618.1:0-20989 GCA_033557675.1 Coptodactyla brooksi | reverse complement strand
TATATATATATATATATATATATCATATTCTAATGCATTATTTATATTAAAATATAATATATGTAGAAAACCCTCCTCCAAAAGTATCATCATATCTTATGATTCATATCATCCTCCATCATATAAATTAGCTACCTTTAGATAGTATTTCAACCCAGTATGTAATTATCGTTTAAATACATTTAGCGGAAACAAGGAACTGAATCACATATATAATTTAGCCCAAACCTTCAACTATCCTATTAATATTATTAAAAATTGAGAATTAATATACAATATAGCCAAAAATCCCTTATACACTCAAAAAGGTTCAACCCAGGAGGATTTCACATATAAAAGTATAGCCTATAACCCTACAAGCCTAAAATTAAAAAAAAATCGTAAATATAAAATATCACTGGTCTATAATATCAATTTTATTCTATTCAAACAATTTTCCAATTTCAAAGGTATAAAACCACTCTTGGAGAAGAGTGGTATTTACCAAATAAACTGTACAAATTGTAGGCGTTACTATGTCGGCCAGACCGGTAGAAAACTTAAATACAGAATCAATGAACATAAAAATAGATCAAACTGCTCGATATGTTGTCATCAACTCTTTACGGGACACAAAATATACTTTAAAAATGTAAAATTGTTGCCCCTTTGTAACAAAGGGAGAAAAATGAATTTAATTGAACAATATTACACAGATAAAATTAATAAAGATCCCGATAAAGAACTAATTAACGAACAAGTTAATTTCCAAGAAAGGCCATTATATACATACATTTAAACTTTAAAATTTTTCCGCATTCTATACCACTTTTTGTAAAACTAGTTTAGTTTTACAAAAGGTAGTTACTTTTAGTTCACTGATGATGCTCCCAATGGAGGAAACGTCTGAGGAAGATACATTTTAAGTAAAATATAATTATTTACGCAAGAAAAAGACGTTTTAATCAATTTATATTTCACCAATGCTCGCAAGATGGATCCATCTCAATTCAATGATAAATTATGTGTATGCAGCTAGTTTGGAATGTTTATTTTTTTGCTCAAGATTGCGCAACTTTTCTTTTTTTTTTTTAATTGATACGACCTGTTGATATCTGTTTCAATTTAGAACGAAGGGACAGCGTGAACTCGGACGCCAACTCAACCGATCCGCTGAAAGACGGCATAAAAATGGAGCCGGCCGATGAAAACGACGAAGTAAAGTCCAGGGATGGGGCGAATACGGGCGTGAATCACATGTGCCCTTATTGCGAGTATGTGAGCGATTCGGAGATGCGCATCCAGACTCACGTACTGACCCAGCACGGTACAAACAGTTCCTCGCAAGAAATTTTGTGTTTGCAATGTCCATTGTGCCAGGACTCTTTCAAAGAGAGATCCAATCTCGAGAGGCACGTCATGCAGATCCATTCGGTGAACAGCGAAGGCCTGCAACGTCTGCTCATGCTCGTAGACCAGAGCCACTGGTTAAATAGTTCCTCGAGGACGCCCACGCCTAACAATAACTCCAGTAATAACCAAACGCCACCCAATCAATCCGTCTCACCGATGTCCGTTTCGTCGAAGGATTCGCAAAAGTTGGATAAGGGCGATCCGGCGGCAATCGACGCCGAACCGAACATACTATCGCCGAACAGCGACGACACGGCCGATTCGGAGTACGAGAGGTGCAGCACCTGTTTTAAAAATTTCAAAAATATAGACGAGCTGTGTTTTCATCAGAACGAAACCGGTCATTTGGAGATTAAGCAAACGCCTAGTGGGCCGGGCTACGTCTGCTGGAAGAAGACGTGCAACCAGTTTTTTCCGACAGCTCACGCTCTACAAATGCACTTCAAGGAGGTGCACGCGAAAAATTCTATTACGAACATGTCGGTATCCGAAAAGCACGTGTACAAGTACAGGTGTAATCAGTGTTCGTTGGCGTTTAAGACTTTAGAAAAGTTACAGTTGCACTCGCAGTATCATTTAATACGCGACGCGACGAAGTGTGTTCTGTGCGGTCGAAGTTTTCGCTCTCTCGTCGCGTTACACAAACACGTGGAGACGGTGCACTCGGAATTGACTGACGAAGAACTGACGGCGTACAAGCAGAGCCTCATGAACAATCCCTTACTTCTCGCCGGGCTGCAGGGACAAGTTTTGGACAGTTCGACGAACGACCTGCTGAAAAAGGAGTCGATGCGCGACGAGATGGAGGAGTGCGAGGAGAACAAGGACCTGAGCACCAATCACGACGACAGCAACCAGAACGACGGCGAGAACTCGGACGATAGCATCATTTATAAGGATCAGCAGTTCCTGGAGGATTACCTAAACAGCCAGGCGATCGCCGAGGATAGCTACAACGACCCGAACAGGAAGTACAAGTGTCACCGTTGCAAGGTAGCGTTCACGCGCCAGAGCTATCTGACGGCGCACAACAAAACCCTACTCCATCGGAAAGGCGAGAAATTGAGCTACCCGATGGAGAAATACCTGGACCCGAACCGACCGTACAAATGCGACGTGTGCAAAGAAAGTTTTACCCAGAAAAACATCCTCCTGGTTCATTACAATTCCGTCAGTCATTTGCACAAGTTGAAAAGGGCGATGCAAGAACAACAGAACAACAACAATAACCCGCCCGTCTCGCCGGTGATCGGTCAAGCGCCGAACATGTCTTTAACGCCGAAGAGCACGTCGTCCGAAGAGGACGACAAGAAAAAGTACCGTTGCAACATTTGCAAGGTTGCGTACACGCAGGGCAGCACCTTGGACATCCACATGCGGAGCGTTCTGCATCAGACGAGGGCGAGTAAGTTGCAAGATCTCGCCCTCGCCGGCCAAATAGATTTATCTAAACCGTTAATTGAACAACCCGAAGCCATGCAGTCTCCGAAACAGCGCAGTCCTACCCCTTGTAGTGGGGATAAGAACTCTCCCACCCCTCCGTCACCTGGACAATGTACAGGTAGCCAAGGGATGCTTAGCTGTCCCAAATGCGGCATATTCGTCAGTACGCAAGAGCAATTGACCGCTCATCAACAACTCTACTGCCTGTTCGCGACGCCGATGGCAGTTTTTCACGGTCAGGAAGCCGGCGGAATAGCGAAAAGTCCTCCGCCCGTCGACCAAGACATCCTCAGCAAATTAAACCTGCCGAAGAAGGCCAGCTCTCACATGTACAAACACCTACTCGAGAGCTTCGGCTTCGACCTAGTAATGCAATATAACGAGAACCATCAGAGGCGGCACCGGCAGCAGCGAGACCCGGAGGAAAAGATGCAATCGCCGCAGCCGACTGCCAACCACAACAATGACGACGCGGACGCCACGAGGCCGACAGTCGAGGAGGACCAGGTCGAAAGCAGCTTACCCGAAGTAAGTAAATCCACGTGCCAACATTGCAATAAAGAATTCTCTAGTGTGTGGGTGTTAAAATCTCACTGTGAAGAAGTACATAAAGATTTAGTGCCACTAGAATTCTTAGAAAAGTATGCTCAACAGTTCAAGAACGAATACGAAAAGAAAACTGTGGTCGTGACGGCAGCCACCTCCTCAACAGTATCGACACTAAACACCGTCACTACCCAGGGAGCGCCAAATGCAGTTCCCACATCTCCCGCGGCCGACCATTCCACGGCGGAAAAGGTGCCCGAAGACGAATCCAAAGAGACGATCCAAATCAAACTTAACCTACACACGCCCCCGGAAGCTACTTCTACGGCCCCGTCGACACCGACCTCTTCGTCGACACCAGTGAGCACCACTGACACGCTACCCGCTAACATACAAGCCATGCTAGCCCAGACGATGGCACAAAATCCCATGGCGTTAGCTCAACAGATGTCCGAAATGCAAGCGGCCATAAATGTCATGCAATTACAACAGCTAAACTTTAACCCTATGATGCAGATGATGGGAATGGGCCTACCGATTGGCCTCAATGCTCTAGCTGCTATGAATCTGCAGCCGCCACTGGTTCCCCTAATGATGCCGCCGCCACCTTACGATCCTATGAATCAATTTAATCCGCAAGATCAACAAGCATTACTGGCTAAACAACAAGCGATTATGCAACAGCAGGCGGTGAGTCGAACAATTTTAATTTATTCCCTCGTTTTAGAAAAACACAAAAATTCCTTCACACGTACTTAACAATAACAAAGAAATAAATATAACTACCTGGTTTCGGCGGACCTTTTTTGAAGTTGCCCGTGAAACTGCCAACCCTTTCTTCGGCGGTCACTATTGTTTTCACACTTAAATACCCCGCTGGGTCAGTTATTGTCTTTTGCAATCCCGGGCCTCTTTTCAATTTTGGTAAAAAGGCATTTTGAAAGTAACAAAGACCGATTGTCGGAAGACGAAAAGCTATAGGGTACGTTGGTTTTCTATTTTGAAGGCGTTTTGTGCCTATTTAAAAGTAAAATTTAATACAAATTTATATTGAAAAGGCAATTTATCCACCTAAGCATGTTTCTTCCGTAGCTCCCTTAAAATTCTTTTATTTGTAAATGCTGTTTTTTTAAATTATTTTGAAATTTCTAAAACTATCAGGTGTACAAAAAGTTTCCACCGTTTTGCATCAAAAACTGACAGCATACGGAACATACTTTTGAAGCTATCCGTGCATTGATCCAAGTTTTGGTATCTTCTTCTTTTTATTCTTGGTGTTTGGACTCTATAGATCCCTCGACATTACGGTTCATTACAAACCCGAAAAGGTCCTATGAGAAAAAAAAATAAATAAAGAGAGGAATGAAGGATAGGAAAGACAGGTAAAATCAAATAGCCACAATCAGAAAGAAAAATAAACAGACAACGATAAATCTTGAAAGAATTCAAGGCCAACAAATAAATCACATTAAAAGGGGGAAAATAATTATTTCTTGCTACCTGGGACGTTCAAATCTGGGACGTTCAAAAACTATGTGATTCATGTCTCCCACCATTCCGCACAAACAATTCTCTGATTCCGTAATTTCTATCTTAAACATATGTTTGGGAAACAATCCATGATTTAGTGTCATCCTAGTTATTATGTCATGTTGGGCACAAAAGGCATAATCCCAAACCAAGGAATCCTGCTAATTTCAGGTGTTAATTTTGCCGTAAATTTTGCTTTTACTTTGTTGGTGATATCCCAGATATACTGCCGCTCCAGCATTTTCTCCTTTTCGACTTTACCCGAGAGATCTTTATTATCTACTTTACATTCAAAATAAGGTTTATTATGCACTCCCTTCACCAAAGAATCCGCATTCACATTCCCCTCTATTCCGCTATGAGCAGGGTTCCACATAATGAAAATTTTAACTATTTTATCTTCATATGATGTAACGTGCTGCTTAGACACACCATGCGTCATCGATCGAAACAATTCAGTGTTTCCAAATAGGTTTTGACAATTTTGACAGCTTAGCTGTAGATGTATCATGGCGACGTGGTCCCCATGATTTCTTCCTTTTTGGATTATCAGCGTTTAACATTTCTCGGCGTCAGTTCAGATGGAACCCAATTTCCTTGTTTTTGAACCATTTCCAATGATTTTAACTTCCTTATGATTTTAATTCTTTGTCTTCGATGTCAAATTCGCCGTTCTTTTGAAACCACAATTTCTCTCACTTATGTTAGCGTCACCACATGCTTCTACAAGCAATGGATGCGCCTCAGCTGCAGGTTTCTTCAAATGGAAAAAGTAAATCAAAAGTTTTCGCACATAAAAAACATATTATACTGATAAAAATTCACTAATATTTCAAAGGTGATGTTGTTCACAGATGTCCAACCTTACGATAATGACGTTTTACATCTGACAATTTTAACCATAACTTACTGGTGGCACCAACTTTTGCGCAACGGGAGAAACGTATTTGTACACCTTGAAAATTGACGATTTCGGTGCTATCAAAAATTTCTAAAATGTACACTAAATAAGGCATTTCTTAAGTATGGAAAATGCCAATTTTCTGATGTCAACACTCTGTATTTCTGTATATTTGGTGTAACTTTATTTCAAAAAATTCTCTCTAAAGCAAACATTAACACAACTTCGGAAAAAATACACTTCGGTGATTCACCCTGTACCTATTTTGTTATATAAATGAATAAAATATTTTTTATATAGTACAAGCCTCCAAAATATGAAATACAAACCATTTTCAAGCTGAATATTTTATGAAATATGGTTATTATAAAATGATAATTTTTTGACGAACACCCCAATAATATATATACTAAAAATGTGCTCCAAAAATAGATTTGTATTACCTTTACAAATATAGCTACAATTATTCATATTTGAAGTTGCATTGAATTATATTGAATTTGTATACTGATGTATACAAATTCAAATTATTCTTTCAAATTTGAAAGAATAATTCAATAATAAGTTCTAATTTCAGTCTATTTTGTGTATTGTATAACTTTAAAAGGAACAAAAGGTCATTATATAATAAATAATATCTTTATAAACCCCTTTGTTGGGGCTCATACAGATATTCAGAGTATCAGTTTGTTAAGAACATCTATATTCTGCTTTATTGTTTAGATTCCGCTTATAACCTGGATGAATAATTGTAGATTTTAGTAGGAAAAAATAATAATACAAAAAAATAATACACTTCTGGTTTAATATTAAATAAACCTAACTAACCTATAACCTAACTGACATAAACAAATAATCCAAAACCAAACACATCTACAACCACAATTTTATTACAATTTCATTCTAATTACTAACAACAACATTATATCAACGAACTGAAATCTCCAATCTCAATTTGTAATCAAAAACTAATCATTTATAAGAAACTTATTACATCCACACATATTAAAACACATAACAACTCACTCCTAATATAATTATCTCACAAAAATTATGATAATAAATTGTATAGAATTAGAGGATAGCCCTAAAAAGCCGAAACTGGCAAAGCTAGATGAAATATAAAATATTATACCAGAAGAGTTTAATATTAAGAGTTTAATATAATCTTGAAATGTTTCTATAATGACATATATTGGCAGTATCGCCAGGAAATATCCACATTTGATAGTTTTAGGTTATTTTTTTAATAAAATTGAGCTTATAATTGTGTTGAAACTGAAAGAAAACCTAACCTAAAAATGTCAATTTTTTTTTTAAAACAAATGCATGCTAGATGTTTTGTTTTTGATCGTAGGATATCAAGGGTTCATTTTATGGTTATATATGCTGTATTAATTTATTGAACCAATTTGCCCTACAGCTATTCTAGTTTCACTGCTCATATCTTTATTTGTAACTTCTTAACTTTACGAGCTGGAAATTTTTCTGAATCACGGACAACTTTTTTTCCTGCTTGCCGAGACAGGTCCCAGCAATAATAATGTTTCGTTAAAGGGTAAAAAATCGAGTCTCATTGTACGGCCCCTCCGGACTCTGATATAGTGTGCAAGGCGCACAAAACGTTAAGTAGTAATTATACATTCTCAGATCTGACAATTACTGGCAGACCGGCCGAGATCCGACTCCTTGATTATTTTAATTGCTATTTGTTGCCCGTAACCTTGTGCCGTGATAATTATCGTAATTGATTTATTGCCAATTTGTTACTATTTATTAATGCCGGGGCACATCTACGCGCGTTTTGTACGTATCGAGAGCTCGGATAAATCACTGCAAATTACCAATGCCTTTTTTCTTTTGTCTTTCAAATAGGCCGTTAACGCCGCAGCCAATCAGAAACGGGCTAGAACTCGCATCACCGACGACCAACTGAAGATCCTGCGTGCTCATTTTGACATCAACAATTCTCCATCTGAAGAACAGATTCACGATATGGCTGCCCAAAGTGGTCTGCCGCCCAAAGTTATCAAACATTGGTTCAGAAACACTTTATTTAAAGAGAGGCAAAGGAACAAAGATAGTCCTTACAACTTCAATAACCCGCCCTCGACCACATTGAATTTAGAAGAATACGAAAAAACGGGAGAAGCTAAAGTAATCCCTTTAAACAATTCGAGTACCGAAGAAAATTTAATCCTAAAGAATAAAACTCCACCGCCGCTTCCGACAGAAGTCAAGACGGAAATCAAAGAGGAACCGATGGAGGAGACTCCGATCAAAACTGAAGACAAACCAGAAGAACTCGACGATAAATCAAACGTGTTCAGCACCAATCAAACGTCACAAAGTCCAATTCCTTCAATTAGTTTAGCCGACAATCACGCGAACAATCTTCCAATGCCAAACACGCCGCAGAATAATCTAACCTTAACATCCATTATAGCTTCTCAACTAGCAGATACCTTGACTACCACTACACCCACAATGAACGTCACACCTTCAAGTCCAATGTTACCACCACCAAAACTGAACCAACAAGTATTCCCCAGTCCAAACCCACTTCAAGGTATCCTACCAATGTCTACACCAAATCGATGTCTAAGTCCAAACAGAGACTTCCACTCCGGCAATTCAGGTAACTCAGCAGGAAGTACGGGGAAAAGAGCTAATAGAACAAGATTTACAGATTACCAAATCAAAGTGCTTCAAGAGTTCTTTGAGAATAACGCTTATCCCAAAGATGACGACCTGGAGTACCTTTCGAAACTGCTCAGCTTGAGTCCAAGGGTGATTGTGGTGTGGTTCCAAAATGCAAGACAAAAAGCCCGAAAGGTCTACGAAAACCAACCTGCTGTGGAACCTGCCCCGGGAATCGTCGACGAAACAGGAGCTAATCGCTTTCAAAGGACGCCTGGCTTAAATTATCAATGCAAAAAATGCCTGCTAGTGTTCCAACGTTACTACGAACTGATCAGACATCAAAAGACCCATTGCTTCAAAGAGGAAGACGCTAAAAGGTCAGCACAAGCTCAGGCCGCCGCAGCCCAAATAGCCGCCGTGCTAAGTTCCGAAGATTCAAATTCCAGTACCACCATCGAACAAACCAACCCGCAAATCCAACCGAACAACAATCAAACTGTACAACAGCAACAACAACAACAACCGCCACCACCACAACAACAAAATCAAATTCCTGTCACTTCTCAAAGCCCTCTGCAACCCAATCCGCCAACAACACCTACACCGACAAATTTCGCACCTAGTCCCTTATCAACATCAACACCTAACGATTCCAAAGAAGGCACCTTTCAGTGCGACAAGTGCAACCTCGTCTTTCCAAGATTTGAACTTTGGCGTGAACACCAATTGGTACACATCATGAATCCGACATTATTCTCGCAATATTCCCCTGAGTCAGCATTTGGGATTCTCCAACAACACGCACAATTACAAATAAGCGAGCAGGCCAACAATAAATCACCTATCATGAACAACCCTCTGATGAACATGTTAAACAACGTGAATACTCCGAAAAGAAAATTAGAAGACTACGACGGCGAAAGCGACGTATCAGACCAACCTAAAGATAAAAGATTGCGAACGACCATCTTGCCAGAACAATTGGATTATTTGTACCAAAAATATCAAATCGAAAGTAATCCATCGAGAAAAATGCTAGAAAATATCGCTCGAGAGGTTGGTTTGAAAAAAAGGGTTGTTCAAGTTTGGTTTCAAAACACCAGAGCGAGAGAAAGAAAAGGGCAATTTAGGGCTCACGCTCAGGTAATCAATAAAAGATGCCCTTTCTGCCCTGCCCTATTCAAAGTGAAATCAGCTTTGGAGTCCCACTTAACAACCAAACATGCTGATCAATGTGCCAGGGGAGAAATAAATATTGACGCTTTACCAGACGAAGAAGTAAGCTTAGAATCAACGCCGAGCTTAAATTCGGGAGTTGACGGCAAGTTTCCTCCTAACCCAGTAATGCCGCCAATGTTTCATCACTTGAATGCTGAAATGGAGAGTTCAATCAAGAAGTACTACGAGGAAAGCATGAGGAGGTATATTAGTGAAATTCAAGCGCATGCCGCATCTACCAACGGTGACAAGAGTGAAATTAAAGTTGTCAAAGAGGAAGGTGAGATCCCTTTGGACCTGTCGAAGCCAGTTGATTTATCGAGACCAATGAAGGTTAGCATGGACCACGACAGAAGCTTGTGTGACCCAGGTCCTTTGACGGATTTAAGTGAAAGGTCAATGTGTGATGAAAGGAGTGATACGATGTCGGAAACAACCGAATTTTTTGACGACGAAAGCAACCCTACGTCCCCAGCGAGTAGCACGCAAAGCAATCAGAGACCGCAAGGAAGTACCGGAGGAACAAAAAGATTCAGAACGCAGATGTCCTCAATTCAAGTAAAAGTGATGAAATCCTTGTTTTCGGATTACAAAACTCCTACCATGTCGGAGTGTGAGATGCTGGGAAGGGAGATCGGCTTGCCAAAGAGGGTTGTTCAAGTGTGGTTCCAAAACGCGCGCGCCAAAGAGAAGAAGGGCAAAATTGCCCTTCAAAAAGTATTGGGAGGCACCGACAGCGATACGTCTCAACTTCCCGATGATTGTAAATATTGCGGATTCAAATATTCCCACAAGTATTCAATTCAAGATCACATCTTCACGAAGAGCCACATCGCGAACGTTCGTTCTCACCTTGAAAACGCCACGAAAGACGGTGCCAACGATGGCGAATTCCAAGTGCCACCAATTCCAAGTGCTTCGGGATCAATACCGGCCGATTCCACCACCCACCCGCAACAACAAAACACCAACAACAACACGCACCTCCAACTCCTTCAAATGGCCGGCATTCACATGCAGAACAAGGGCGAAACTGAAGACAACAACCAAGAGGCATTCTTCCAGCAGCTCTATCAGATGGGCAACAACAGTTCCTATGGCAACCAGAACCAGTTCCTGCAGCATTCCGTCTTCACCGGCAACGGTAAGTTCATTCTATCTCATTTCTGATCTCCAATTGTTTTCGGCGTGGAAAAATGAGGAATATTGTTTAATATTTCATCGCTCCCCTCGTATTTCTCTATACGAATTCGTAATGTCCTTATCGGTGTTACCTCAAGCCTTGAGTCAGCTGAAACCCTAGCTACGCGTTTCCATTAATAATATATCGGGCACGTCGCGGAGAGATTGCTATATCTTGATGGAATAGTATATTGAATTGCTGAAGAGTAGAAATGCAACCGTTAATTGTAATTTATAAAGCCTTTGCTATAAAAATTACAAAGGTTTTAGCAATCCTCTAACGTGTATTTGAACTATATAAATCCTTATTTTCAAGGCATGATTAAGATATGAAACATATCGTTTAAATTTTATTATATCTGTGTTTTACACAGTTCCTTTAATTTCTATTTAATCCTTGTTTACTAACAGTTTCTGTGGATATCTTTGTACAGAAAAAAAATGCTTCGTCAAACTTTTAGTCTGATTTCACGATGTTTTGTTTATGTCCAGATCTCATGGATATACTTCATAATTGGTCTTATTTAAAATATAAGTAGAATATGGAAGTTTTAGTTATAGTACTTCTACGATTTAATCTTGAAGGGGTCTTAGTGATTTTTATGAATTATGAGTATTACAAATGACAGATTTATTCTTCTATTCGGTAATCTAAAACATGTAGAGCTAAAATAAAATAATCATAAGCTTGCAAGCTGATAAAGGACTAGTTGAGAGTTTATTTGCATTCTTTTATATTGCTGTTGTATGCTTTTTAAGCTTCTCCGGTAAAATCCCCTGCAGGCAAAATTCTGGCAGTTATAACCGTTGTTGATGAATGCGTTAATATTTTATTCTTTGTTGTCAACTCCCTCTGCCGTGCCCACTGTTAAATCCAAGCTAGGCAGAGCGCCCGGTATCGAGATAACTCTTAACCTTGGGGATACGATTGCTGGGGTAGAGGTCACATAAAAGTGTGTTTAATAATGTGCATTTTACTACAAATTTTCAGTCACGTTTGATTATACTTGTTAAATTGTTTGAATAAAGGCATCTGATTTAAAGTACTTATTCTTTCAAATAGCATAATTAGGACGGTTTCACGTGCAATATTCATTTATGAAAATGTAATTCAAGCTCAAGAGCACAAAAATTAAAATAATGCCATTCCTGGTATTATAAAATGAAGAATTTTTTGCTTATTTTTAGAGCTAATAATATTCATTGAACTTTAGAACAATGAAGTCTTCATCAAGTATTAGTATTTGGAAATAACTATGATGGTTATCAATCCTATGATTTACATTATAATCTTTTTATTTGACGGTGAACTTAGCGGTCTGGGCTATTGGCAATAAAGACCACTTTTATAAATACAAAGTATGATAAAGAAGCATTCATCTTCTTTCATTATAATTCAGGCGCTTTTACTTTCTCTACATTAATGCAGATACATTTCGCAGACATTGATGATAAAACAGATCAATCTAGTACCTCGGTATATTCTTAGTAAAGAACAAAAGGCCATTTTGGATCAATCAGTTCTTATCGCCTGCTTGTAGAATTATTGCCCTTTTTGCTCTGGATGGGGGTACACCGTCAAACAGGACCTTTTCTTACTGTATCGTGAGTATCACACCACATCTCGTGCAAATGTATGATAGGTGTTCATTTTTCAGGAAACTTTCTAATTTCATTTTTGTTAGTCCATATGATGTCTTTTAATCCTATGGATACCATTATAGGACTTTTAGGACTTGCATATTTACTTATAGTTCTTCTCAGTAATTAAATTCAAGACAATTTTTTCAACACTTAGAACCATGGTCATTTTATACACATTCTATATATAGTTTCCTTTACTTCTTTAGCCACGGTATCAGAAATACGCGAAAAAGAAGGTTTGGTACAATTTAATTCCTTCTCATTCTTTCATTATTTTGCGATTTCAATTACACTTACAGCAACACTTTCTCAACACCGTAGATTGAGGAACTTCAGTCAATTCTTCAAACTTTAACAATAACGTTCTTTGCATCTGTGTATGAAGGACGGAACATTATTATTAGAATGTCTATTGTGAGGTATATTTTTTAGAAAATAAATAAAAATTCGTTTGTGTTTTCAAATTCCCATTTTCAACTTTCTTTAACAGTTAATTTTTAACATAGTGGCACAAATTTATTTATTTCTTATCGAAACCTTGTGTTTATGTTATATTTTCATAATCAGAAATGTTTTCTGATTAATTTGATGTGTTGGTTGTCACAGTTTAATTCCATCAAAATGACATAATCGATTAATATTCATATTAGACATTATTAATGAATGTAGAGGAATAACTTCAACTATTACGGATTTACTATAGTTGCGGAGAAAGTTGGAGAGAACTCCTAACCAGCAACCGGTAGACATCGGTGATCGATGCGGATTAGGAAGTGTTAACGTTGATGGCCATACTTCAACATGGGAAATTCAAGCACAAGTAGATTTTCGGTATCTACACTGCATCACGTATTTTACAAGGACATGTATGTCACTCAATTGGAGCAGAATAAGAATGCTTAAAATAAATTGATGTGGTCTGACGTTTCTCTATTTTAATGGTCACAATAAACACTTCTGGGCACACGAACGTCCTGATATGAACCAGTTATTCATGAAGACCCACCTTAGCAAGCTACCTGCAACTTCTAACTACCAGCATCAACCATCTTTCATTTGGCAAGCGACAGTTTGAACAAGATGCTTTATAATGTCTATAAAGTTAATGTCTATTTAAGGATCTAAAAATCACTGCTTTTTGTAAAACCGATAAGGGGATATGCCAGCGTATCGACACTTCGTCGACGATCCTTTTTCCTGGAATTTTAGACTAACACGATAAAAATAATGTTTGCATCGATCGAAAAAAAAAACGGTATGAGCCAGAAAGGAACACGTTTTATAGGAATTCTGTCATTGGCTAGGGAGCGCGTCTAATTATTATATTATTCTTGGTACCTACCACCTTTCTTGCTTTCTTTGCCTTCTCAAAGTGGTTAATAGTGGATATTCTCTCCTCTTAAACTGCCTATTTAATAATAGAACCGTCCCACCAAGCAGCCATGTAATATGGCCTTCAAGATCACCGGATTTGATACCCTTCGACCTACTTTTCCTTCGGGATACGTAAAGTCCAGTGTATGGGGGTTAACAACTTCGAAACTGCAGATCTTGTTCGAAAAGCTGTTTTGGGGGTGTTTAACGAAGTAGACCTTAAGAATTTTCCAAGGAGTTGTCAAAAATGTCAGATTTTCGTTTGCTCCACAATAATGGATGCTAATTCGTTATCTGATTATTTAGCAAAATAAAGTACATTTTTCTCTCAGCGATCTAGTCACATCACATTGTTGACCAGAATTATTTCCACAAAAATCAAATAATCCTCTAATATTTTCTTTCGTACCCCATTGTGAACTCTTATTTTGGTCTTCTTCCGATCCTTTGTCACTGCAAAGATCGTTTTCAACAGCACGGAAACTGGAAAAATCCTCTCTCTCTCTATTTTCCCAACTAATTTATGTACCATTATACACAATAATACATAATAGACAATAAACAAATTGAGCTTTGCAAATTGTCGCATTGGATGCTATGTATTTGGTGAATGGCTTGTGGCATTTGACCATTATTTACGATTGTTTCTAAGTCCATGAAGAATTCCGATTGATACTTTGTTTTCCTGGACAAGTATGAGACGGTAAAAATCGCTATGTACATATGTGACTGCGAACTTTTTTTATTGATCGCTATAATAGATTTCCAATCAGCTTAGTTGGGTTAAAATCTGGTGTAAGCAATAAGCCATAAATTATTCCCAAAAAAGGGTCCCAGGACCCTAATAATAACAGTCGGAGAATATCACATGTGTCGCTTTTTTACAGACGTTATTAATGAGTCATAGGTTCGTAACGCCCTTCTCGATAAAATATATTGCCGCAAATTTCGCTGGAAAACGTTATTCTTTTCAATTTCATTTGACCAACCGAACGATAATCGATCCATCATTTACGAATGACTCGTGTTTTAAAAACATCATCTTTCGCATCTGGGACGTCGTAGAAGTCCCAGATCGCCCATCGAAATCCCCGAGCGATTTCATTAACAATTCCATTCTATAAATAAACATTAACCTCTTCGGATCTTTCTTATACATCCTCTACATGTATAGACGACGTTGTAGTAGGCAAAAATTCCTTAGGAGATAGATAATGATCAATAGAGAGGACGCGATGTATTATTTTCTCTCAGCGAGAAACCGTAAATTTTTGGGACAATGGGTGAGACCGACCCATTCTAGGACCCATTTACACTCATCGACAAACTTAGTTTTGTCACTAATCCCAGCGCGGGGCCAAGAGAGGAGTGACCAGGTGGCCCTAACGCTACTACAAAGACTTGTGTCCTTTTCTATTACCTGAGATCACTTATCATTAGTACAAAAAATGAAAACATCTGCCTGTGCGCCATTTTTCGCTACGGCGAAAGATATGTGGTGCATTGTTAGTGGTTTCCTTACAGAGTCCCTTTGAAAAGTTTCGCTGATTGGCTTTCGGAAATATTAGTTGAAGAGAACGATAAAAAGAGAGGAAGCGCATTTGACACATTCGGGGTGTCAATGGCACAACGCTTCGAAAATCGCCAAACGACATGTCTGGACACGCTATAACTGCCCTTTAGGTATGATTGAATGGCCGAATAACAAGTCATAACTCCGGTTAGGTATGTGATATGGCGATTCCAGACGTACTCGGAATGCTTAGGGTTCGCAAATCGAGTTTATTGAGCAGTGCCATCACGTTTTGCAATGGCCAGAATTCGAAATTGCTTCGACTTTTACTATATTGGCGATTAAATTCCTAAAAAACATTGGAATTCCTTGTCTATTTTCCATACTTCAAAATGAAAAAATCTTGTCTTTTTCACATATGCCACAGAAACCAATTTCCATTCTCTTATGCATTAAAGTCCATTATTTTATTGAGCACATACAAAGGTTTCAGTTAAATCTGGTGTTTGAAAGTAATTCGACTTAAAATAAGTAATGTATGCGGGAAAAGGTTTTCATCTATTAGGAATAACATGTTCTTAAATTTTATGTTATTTTATTATTCGGGGGATATTTACGTGTCATCCAACTTACACAAGAGCTTATAAAGGATGAAGGAAAATTGACCAAAAAATTAAAAAGAAAACATACATAGGCATATTTATTAAAACAATGAAATTAAAAACTAATAGGTTATTAATACATATCTAAATATATTATAATATTTACGTATGTAGCTATTCACGTATTTTTACACAATTAAGAACAGGTTCAGGATTGTTTTCTTCTGCAGTAGCATTATGGTAATCTCAATCTTCTGGTTTTGGGTTTTGATGATTTGGGTTAATTTCTAAAAATCCATGAAGCAGTTCATGAGCTGTTGAACCGTATTTTTTGTGAACAATCAGATGGTTGTCAATACCAACCATCTCAGAAGCAGGTGTTACATCGTTACGCAATATAGGTGGAATAATTGGATCATGTATTTTAGTAAATTTAATACTTTTTCATCACAAGGTTCTTTCAATAAATACCCAGCTTGTTAAATTCTTCGATAAAATTGCACAATTCAACATTTGTGATAAGGTATTTTAACATTTTTCTTCCGTATTCCCCTTTCATATTTTGTATTATTCCGTGACCTAACGACGGCTACAAAACAGAAGTCATGTTTGGTGGTAGAAATTTTATACATATAAAGAGCAAGGGACACGATATATTGTATTATATAATTTTCTCGTTGTTTAATTTTTCTTAAATATTCAGCAAATCACACAATAATGTGTAAAAATTAATATTTATAAATGTAGACAGTTAATTAAGGCAACCTTGCCTTAATTAAAAGTCAAAAAACATTCAGATTTAATAGTTATATTGTCCCCTTGTCTTGAATACAAATTTTATAATGTTTGAGCCCAATACTTTGAGAAAAAAATTACTAATTGGAGAACTGTCAAATTCTTCGATAAAATTGCACAACTCAACATTTGTGATAAGGTATTCTAATATTTTTCTTCTATATGCCCCTTTCATGTTCTGTACTATTCCGTGATCTAACGATGGCTACAAAACAGAAGTCATGTTTGGTGGTAGAAATTTTACACATATAAAGAGAAAGGGACACGATAGATTGCATTATATAATTTTATCGTTGTTTAATATTTCTTAAATATGCAGCAAATCGCACAATAAAGTGTAAAAATTAATATTTATAAATGTAGACAGTTAATTAAGGTAACCTTGCCTTAATTAAAAGTCAAAAAACATTCGGATGTAATAGTTATATTGTCACATTGTCCTGAATACAAATTTTACAATGTTTCAGTCCAATACTTTCAGAAAAAAGTTACCAATTGGAGAACAGCCAAATTTATTGGATTAATAAAATCCAATACATTTGGCAGAAAAACGATTGGACACATTTCCATGATTTCTGTGAAGAGAAACATTTACCATCGACGAAATATCAATTTTGTCTCTGGAAAATTATTTATGTTCCAGACTGAAACCATTGCTAAGAACAATCAACTTTCGTTCATAACTTAAAAATACCTTTTATAACTTAATAACTTAAGTTATTGGCCTTGAGAATCTTAGACACCGTTATGAAGCCAATGGATATGAACATTTTCAATAAAATTCATGGAATTCATAGAATTTATTGTGTATCCGCAAATTGCTAGGTTTGTAATACTTCTGTGTCGTTTTTGTGGTCAATAATGGGTAGATGGTAGTTGCCGTCTTAAGGAACTGATGACCACTTCGGTCTTCAACCCAAAATTATTCTAGAAAAACGAAAATTCAAACCCGAGTAATTTCTACAGTAATATCTAGACAATCAAAAGATTTAATGCGCAATAGAAAAATTTACATCATTCATCACACCAGCTGATCCTACAACATAATCCAGATGAGAAATACAGACCAGCAGAGCCTTTGGTAGCTCTCAAAATATCTCTGAAGATGATCGGTTAGCTTTATGAACAAATTAAAACAGCCAGTAAAAGTATTATTGACCACAAAAACAACACAGATATTGTATTACGTTAACAGGAAATATTCTGCTTTATTTTTGAAACAGAAAGTGTTTAAATTTAGCATAGGTCAGATTAACATTTTTGCAAAAATATTTCGACGATTACAATCATCAATTGCATGCATCAACTTCTTTGACGCAATTGCTCTTCAGTGTTAACAGAGGTCCGTTCGTCTGGTGAACGCATAGGCCACTTTAGATTACATCATTACTGCGACATATTTCTTGCTTTGGGAAATTCATATGTAAGCATTCGCTAAGTAACAGTAAATGTTGTTTATGTAGGGATATCAATTTGTTTACCTTCGTGAACAAGAAGAACTAAGGGAACTATTTGATAAATATTTCATGATTTAGGAAAATGTAAAATAAAACAATGGACTTATTTATTGCTACTTTAAAACATACTACGATTATTCATTTAAATTGATTAATAATTATAAATTGTGAAATTAGGACATGTGTTTAGTTTGTGGATCGACAATTCGTAAAGTAAAATACTAGAATGGTTTAATTTTATGAATAACAAAACACTAATAATTCAAGCAGAAATGAAATTATATTTTATTCACAAATTACTTACATTGGATGTTTTACATTGGATTACTTTATTAGCTAACTGTACCTCAATTTTTGGGAAAGTACTCATGTCATGTTGCATTCTTAAATCTTGTAGCTACCATAAATTTGCAGTCCCTCTTGGGTCCCTCTTCTTTCCACGAAAGCTAAATAAAACTAGTATGAAAGACTTTCAAGCTCTTCCTTCACTTGGAGGTATATTGGTCATAAGATAATCCGGAATGTGATCCCGCAAAAAATGGTTTCATAAGGACTAATTATATATGAATCAGCTGAAGTAACACATTTTTTATCTTCTAGATTTTTCCTTTTAATATTTTTTACTTCAAGATCTAATGCCGATAAAAGCTCTACTTCTACTTATAACTCACGACTTGGAATATACCCCACTCGGATGTCTCGAAATTGGTAAAAGATATCGTTTCAAAAGGAAAACTGTCGTTAGGGTAAACAAAGAGTTGTATGTAAAACATCCACATCATACTAGGACCTCTCTATACAGAGTAACAGAGCCACGAATGATACTAATTGAGAAATAGAGTCTACAGTTCCATCGGCTAGTGCTATAAAATGCCCTATTTACGTTACAGAAATTTTTTTCATCACATACCTGTACAATCGACAAAAATCAATAAATTAGAGGAAATTTAATTCTCCGGTAAAAATTACTTAAATTTTTTGTGTTTCTCCTGTTAATTAATGGAAAAATAGTCAGTTTTTTGATACGTTTGTTTCCTTCCAACTATATTTCATCCAATTCGGTTGATATTGATTGTTTCCATTGCACACTTGACATTTAATTTTATACGCCACGTTAGACTGCAGCAGCTCCCTTTAGTGAGTTGCAGAAATGAAATAAAATGTTTGTACCGCAGCTTGCGATAGTAATAATTCAAATTTTAAGCTGTCATTGTTTTGTGTGAAGCTAAAAACTGATAAAAGTAATTTCTATTTCCTTCTTGTTTTCCTATTATATCACGGGCAGTGTGATTGACACTAAAGGATTAAATATTTAGTTCCATAAATTGAAGTTAGCAGGACGGTCAGTAGAGGGAGAACAAGTCGTCGGGCGAAGCAAGAAAAAACTAACAACACATAGTCACGACGGCGTATGCCACTACGTCGTCGTCGTCGGTGTTGCACAGCAAAGGTCTCGAGATTGAGAGCAACAACTATACAGGTCGGCATCGGACACAACGAGGACGTGGCGATGAAAGGCGTGGCCCAGAGATTCATTCTACTTTTACAATAAGACAAACAAGTAGTTCGTTACTATAGCTACCGGACTACGCGTTTCCATTGGCGGACGCAGCTGCTTTCCTGCATTTACAACTTGATTACGGACTGGATTTTTTCTCTATCCCGTTTTCTATGTGTGCCTATTTAGGCCTAAGTTGAGTTTATTGGATACGGTGAAGGAGGGGAGGGGGGAATTGTTTTTTAAATTAGTTTTGTCGCAGATAAAGGGAATTGAAGAGTCATTCTGGCTGGTAATTTTTTTCCAGAAAATCATTTATGTCTCACCATAAAAAATACTATTACTTTTAGAAGCTTAATTGACTGCTGGAGATTTGCTTCTGAATCTAAACGTTTTGGCTTTTTATAGACATCTTCAGGATTAAGAAAGTTCAGAAATAATGAATGTCTTTTTAAATATTTGCCTCTTCATTGTTTTTTACCTCGAGGTTCCTTTTGACTGGATGTGGGTAAATGTGGAAAACGAAGAGCCTTTCTATCAATCTTGTATTTCTGTTTTCTTGTATATGTCGGGGTATAGTTTGTCAATATTCTTCAAAAATCTCTTCAATTACCTCCATTCTAAATTGTAAAAAACTTTTTTAGTTTTATCCGTAACTGTTTGGAAACTAACAAATACATCGAAAAGGGAACTGATCAATGAGACGCCAAAATACTTTCTTGTAATATTTTTGTTGTTGATTTCGAGTGATCCCGTAGTACGACAGTTCTACGGGATGAACCATATATGGATTATATATTCTGACAGCTGACATTGCAAAGTTTACGTGTGAAAATATTTTGTTCGGTTATGTGCAATTGTTTTCTTTTTGTGTCTTATGAAACATAGAGAATTAAAAACAGCATTTTTGGCACATTTTGCTTTTTTATTACAAAAAAGGTAAAGATGCCGTTCGAGCGAGAAAAGAAAGTGGATGTGTATGGGGAAGATGTATTGACAGAATTCCAGTGCCAACACTGGTTTGCAAAATTCTTGTATTATTAATTATACACTTTAGAATAATCATAATCACTTCTAAAGTTTACTATCATCAGCTGGACAAATAAATTGCACAATTTTTCGCAAACAGGTTTGCAAAATCTTTTGCAAAAATTTGCAAAATCTTTTGCAAAGTTTACAAAATTTTTGGGAGCTCTTTCGAAAATTTTTGGGAGAATACCACGATCAATTCTAAAGTGTACTGTCACCAAT